>MU868511.1:67563-80763 GCA_036418205.1 Ostertagia ostertagi | reverse complement strand
ACGATTTCCGGACAGTCGTTATTCCGTTGATACGAGTGTCAGATCGTCCAAAATGACAGGTGCAGATATTGTCGGTGGACCAGTGTCAGTAAGTGCAATGCGACAAAAAAGCACACTCAAAACATCTTCTTCTACTGCAACGGAAGCGCAAGCGAAAAGTGGTCCAAAAGCAACAAGGAAAGCTGCTTCAAAAACGCGAACTGCAACGCGATCTGGAACGAGAAAGAAGAAGTCACGATCCATTTCGCCCAGGAGTCTCAGCAGCCAACCTCTTTCAAACACATCGAGTGAAGTAAGATTTCAGGAAACATTTTTTAAATGGTTGTTCCCAATCAAGATATATATATATATATATATAATATTCTATATAAGATATATATATATATATATATATATATATATTCATATTCATATATAGGAGATGTTTAGCGATCTTTCCATAACCATGTATCTTGGGTGATGACTGTCCCGTAAAGGACTTTCGCTCACAAAAAGACACTATTTGGCTCACATATAACATATGAAGGAAAAAAATAGCTAAAAGCCTCAAACTGGAACAGGGCTTTTATCGGGTGTGACGAGACCAGAAAGATATATATATATCAGAATTCGAATAACGGCAGCCCAAACTTTATTCATCGAGCGAAGCCTTTGCAACATTGACCTTGTTCAAACGGTGATCAGGGTGAAAATCGTGTCGAGTACGTGGTCGCAGAAGTACGACCCCCCCCCGAAATCGAGATCCTGGCACGACCCCCTAAACAGAGCAAATTAATTCAATTAAGTAATCAAAATCAAAAAAATCCTGCAAAATAAATAAAGAAAAAATCCTGCAAATCAAAAAAAAGTCCTGCAAAATAATGTTATGGACGCTCATCTTGTCATCTATGCACTGTCTTTCATCGCTGCACACTTTTGTGTATTTACTGAAATATCGACTCGAGGAAAGAGGCATTAACTTTGTGTGACCTCAAAGTCAGGTTCGTTCAGAAATGCACAGAAATCCTGAAGGCACGGGGTTGCGATTTCAATCTTGATTCCTGCTTGAGTATATCGAAACAGCCGAGTGTATCAAAGGCCGATTCAACGGCAGCTGCGGCGCGATTGTCACTGGGTCAGATTTGCCTGAAATTTCAAAAAAAACCGTCCGAATCTACACCCTCGATGAAAAGGTTGCATTCCTCCATTTCACAACCTTTGAAGCAGCTTGAGGTAGGGTTAGATAGAGCTGGATTTCGCGTTTCCAACAAGCATTGAAATTGCTCTGGAAGCCTTCCTTGCAGAAAGATAGGTCTCTCAAACTTCGTCCGATAAATGTACGCAGATCGACTGAAATTTTCGCGCGAGTTTTTGCCACTTCAAAAGCAATATCTCGCTAATGTCGTAAGGTCCTGAAAAGGGAAGACAGTTTTGGAAAGCGGAAGGTTTGCGCTTTCTGATGGTCTTCTTAGCTTTCTTCTACATTTCCTAGTTGAGAAGATATCTGCGTCGAGTATGTATCGAGGACGGATCCGGCCACCTGAAAATCCGCTCCCTCCTTCACCATTGCAAGTGTGATTCGTTGGCAACACTCGGAATGTGTCTAGAACAAAATCTTTCAACGCAAGCAATAAGAATAGGGGCAATCGTCATCATCCGATTTCGTATTGGTGTAAGCCATGCATCCGTGCTCCACTCACAGTTGCAGAATCGATTCGAAAGGTGTCATATGATCATGACCAGTTGACAGAAGCTGCATTGTAGTAAACGCATTTCGTAACTCCTACAACCTAAAGAACAACTTCATTTGCCCAGGGCTTTTCCTTCACGGTTGTCGTTTTTGCGACAGGGTCCCTAACAACAGTGTCATTCTCAGCGAGGTATTAAGGGAGAAGGAGCGAGCGATAGGCAGAGGAGGTGCCTTTGCAGCGCGTGCGCACATGTGGCAGTCTTCTTTGCGGGGATGCACTTTCATTCTTTGTACTGCCTTCAAATACGCCCTTCTCATGAAGGTGGAGGAATGGAGCGACTGAACCTGCAAAGAAAATTTAATATCATGTTTTTTTTTCAGATATTTTCATTTTCTGCTGCGCTATACCCTCTTACCTATCTGCACCACGATACCACTGCTGTTACTGACCCCCAAGAGTACGACCCCCCATGGACCAGCCCAACAGGTACGACCCCCCTGTCGAGGATTTCCTCGACCGATATTCACCCTGCCTCGGTGATATGTCACGCCGAGAACGCATCTCCCCGTCGACCATCCCCCTTCATCACAACGCCTACCACTTGCCCTAGTATGCCTTCTTTTTAACCTTTCCGGCTTGTATTTGTATTCGCTCGTTGAATTAGCCGATCAAGAGCCATGAAGACGCAGTTGTGGTGGTGATTTAATTACGTAAGAGCAGCGAAGCAACAAAATTTTTTTTTCAGAAAATGAAATCTAAGAAGTCAGAAGAAAAGGGCAAAGAAAGGTAACTTTAGGAGTTTTTTTTTTCTAATAGCAGCGTTTTGCTTTACGCCCTCAAACTGAAAACACCATTACCTTCAAGAGATTTCTCGCACGCATGTAGTCAAGGCCGAGGGTTCACCCTGAATACCAGGAGTTTGATTTCTTTCGCAATTCTGAGTAAGGATTTCGATAAAATGAACGTCGCCAACTTGGGCCGCATGATGGGACTTCTTCCTACAAGTTTCCCAAAAGGTTGCATCTAAATATGTTCCTGAAAAAGGCTCCTGGAAGGAACTGTGATACTTTCATACGCAATCCTGAATGTCAACATACACAGCTCCGCATAACTGTACAGCCACTTATGAATTCTGCAGGAACTCTTCTCCTAAGATGTATTAGAAGAAGCCCTGCCATACACTGGTGAAACCAATCATCATAAATTTAAATCAATAATTTAAATAAAGGCAAACGGTAACAAAAACCGTGAGAGTTGAGAGGCGTGCGCACTGCCCGAATTTTGGGCAAATTCTGGTTATGGTATACAATTTTTCAACTTCCGAGCAATACGAAGTTGAAACGAAACCTCAAGCAGGGTCAACCGTTACGTTGGACCGATATTGGAGCGACGTTGGACCGATGTTGACCGCTCTCCGCGCCGGCATTCACTCTCGCCACCCGCGAGCCGTCTGTGTCTCCGTGCGTACGTTCACTCTCGGCATTACTCTCGTCGTCGCGTTGGACTTTGTCCAACGGACGGTTGACCCTGCCTCGGAGATCTTTCTTTGCTTTCTGATTAAGACAAATGCCGCCTCACAAAAAAAATCAGACAGTTCCATCAAGTTGTGTTCAGAAATAAAACCTTATTTGGAGCTTAATTCTCCAACAGGTGTCTGTTCGGCGTCTGTGGCAGAACTGCAAGTTCATCCTCGAGTGAGGAATGTAAAGCGAATTGTTCATGACAGCAAAACATCTCAGAACCCGAGACAGATCGCTCAAGAAGCGAAAGTGAACAGACTGGAGTCATTTCCTACGCCTTGTCTGTCTTCTCGAATGCCATTTTCTCACTCCTGCTAAATCCTTCTTATGGAGAAGCATATCCTGTAGATAAAGAATCTTCGGAAGAAGACAGGTAATTCCTGAGAAATGACAGCTAAAAGCCGACCTCACTCCAGTCAGCTCGGCTTCACTTCTTGACAAAAGTGTCTCGGCTTTTGAGATGTTTTGTTGTCATAAACAAATGCGCTTTCAATTCATGCTCGTGGGTGAACCTGCGGTATTGCCCACGAAGTTATACGAACAGACACCTGTTGGAGAATTATGATCCAAATACGGTTATATTTCCGAACAACAACTTGATGAAACAGTTTTGTGTTGAAATCAACGATTTTCTTATGGGGCGGCATTTATCCGAATCCGAAAGCAAAGAAGGAACTCCAATGTTCAATTTTACTCTATCCTGCACAATGCTTGAGAGAATTGTTTTCTCTAGAGCAATTTGACAAAGCTCGCGAGTGCGGCTGACCTCTCAATTTTTTAACTCGGTTTTTTTGGTTGACATTTGCCTTATTTATATTATGATGACGGACTCAATTTTGTTTTTACCCAAAGGCGAAGTGTGAATAACAACAAAACAAATTTAATCTCACGGAATAGAAAGGCAGCATGAAAACATGGGGTGGCTGTGTTTGCGCAATAATTATGCGCAATAATATCTGTTGCGCAATATTTATGCACAAAACTCAGAGCGGCTTCTCCGAAAAATCTCAGAAAAACTTCCTCAAATTTTCATGCTGGAACTCGATGCTTGTGTGCAAAATAGCATTTATATAGTTTTCTATAGAGACTTCTACGAATACATCTTAGGAGGAGAGTTTTTGCAGAATTCATAAGTGGCCTGTGAATTATGCGTGGAGCGGTGCTAATTGGTGATATTTCAAGATCGGCTTATAAAAGTATCACAGATGTTCCTTCCAGGAGCCTTTTCAGGAACATATTGCAGATTACATTGCAGCTTCGCGCACCCTGGCGCCCTGCTGACTTTTGGGATAATTGTAGGAAGAATTAACCAATGCAAATGCGGCGCGCCAGTGTATGTGGCCCAAGTTGGCGACTACGTTCACCTTATCGAAATCGTTACTCAGAATTTGCGAAAGAAAATAATACTCCTGGTTTTTAGGGTGAACCCTTCAGCCTTAGCTACATGCATGAGAGGAAATCTCTCGAAGGTAATGGTAACTCCCTGACGACCGCTGGTGCCAGCGCTTGGAATTTGAGACACTTGCGTTCTCGCGCCTTTTATCGCCCCTATTAGCTGTTAGCCTTTCTGTCCCCACCATACATGTTGTTGTCCCATCCCCTATATCATATCTTGAAATCAACTGACGACCGCTGGTGCAAGCGCCTAAAATGGAATTCTGGTCACAGGTTATCACAAGCAACACATGTTCTTGTCCCATCCCCTTATACTCGATACTTTGAAATCTAACTGAACGACTGCTGTAAGCGCTATGAATTTCGGTCCACACACACACACACACACACACACACACACACACACACACACACACACACACACACACACACACACACACACACACACACACACACACACACACACACACACACACACACACACACACACACACACACACACACACACACCACACACACACACACACACACACACACACACACACACACACACACACACACACACACACACACACACACACACACACACACACACACACACACACACACACACACACACACACACACACACACACACACACACACCACACACACACACACACACACACACACACACACACACACACACACACACACACACACACACACACACACACACACACACACACACACACAACACACACACACACACACACACACACACACACACACACACCACACACACACACACACACACACACACACACACACACACACACACACACACACACACACACACACACACACACACACACACACACACACACACACACACACACACACACACACACACACACACACACACACACACACACACACACACACACACACACACACACACACACACACACACACACACACACACACACACACACACACACACACACACACTTAGCCAATTATATATAGTAGGATTTCCCAGACATAGACTATCATGAGCATTTTGAAAAACTCATTGAACTGTGTCCACTGATTGTGAAACCTTAACTTCTAAAGAAATTTTGATTCCCGTATACCGCCTGATAGCCTACATTACTTTTCCCATAATGCAGCACTTCCGCGGATCTCTTTCACGGAGGGTCCTCTCTCACTGGAAAATCTCTAGCCCGTAATGGCCCAAGCTTACGTGCGCGACCTCTGGGAACAGGGCTAAATAGCCTACCAATAAGACCAGCAATTACCTCGACAGTGTTCGGGCTACTGTTCTGTAGTGCTGTGTTGATTCATACCAGCTGTCTCCACTTCAGGCGTATCCATGCATGCTTGCGTGTGTGGTGCGCTCTGTGTGTGTGCGGTTTGGTATCCTGCATGTCGGCACAGCCAAAAGCTTGCATTCAAGTGACTGGGAAGTACATGGGAGGCGATTCGGGGCCGCCTCCAAAAATAAGCCCCTTGTTCCGCTCCAGGATAGCGTGGCTAACTACCTGGAGAATATCCTAGCCGTATAACTTCGAGAGGTGCCCCGATCCGTCTCCAAATGTACCTCCCATAGAAAAATCACTTGAAAATTGCGAAGCTTTTTGAACATGTGACGACTATGGCTCAAGGATACACCCCACCATACACAGAGCCGACGATTACCACTGCAGTATGCATGGTACGTGCTGAATGGAGCAGTCGGCATGCTAAAAGACTTATGTAAAGTGTAGGCATTGCGCACTGGCAGATCAGGGAGTCCCCTGAATCGCCTAATAAGAGTTCGCATGAAGACTACGACTAATTTGAGATGATTATACATGTTCCTCACCTGAGGTTCCGCGACCGATAGCTTGGGCCCACTAATCGCGGCTTCAGAGAATTGTTCCAAGTCAAAGTGAAGAGAAGGCCAGCCATATCGTGACAGAGTCCCGTGAGTGCACCAGAGAAATTATAAGAGAAAATAAATAATACGAGACATACAGGCGGTACGGGAATCAAATTTTCTTATACCAGAAGTTAAAATAATAAATAGGACACAGTTCAATGTTTTTTTCAAAATGCTCATGATAGTCTATGTCATCCTACTATATATAATTGGCTAAGTGTGTGTGTGTGTGTGTGTGTGTGTGTGTGTGTGTGTGTGTGTGTGTGTGTGTGTGTGTGTGTGTGTGTGTGTGTGTGTGTGTGTGTGTGTGTGTGTGTGTGTGTGTGTGTGTGTGTGTGTGTGTGTGTGTGTGTGTGTGTGTGTGTGTGTGTGTGTGTGTGTGTGTGTGTGTGTGGGTGTGTGTGTGTGTGTGTGTGTGTGTGTGTGTGTGTGTGTGTGTGTGTGTTGTGTGTGTGTGTGTGTGTGTGTGTGTGTGTGTGTGTGTGTGTGGTGTGTGTGTGTGTGTGTGTGTGTGTGTGTGTGTGTGTGTGTGTGTGTGTGTGGTGTGTGTGTGTGTGTGTGTGTGTGTGTGTGTGTGTGTGTGTGTGTGTGTGTGACCGAAATTCATAGCGCTTGCACCAGCGGTCGTCAGTTGATTTCAAGATATGATATAGGGGATGGGACAACAAGAACATGTTTGGTGGGGGACAGAAAAGGCTAACAGCTAATAGGGGCGATAAAAGGCGCGAGAACGCAAGTGTCCTCAAATTCTCAATGCGCTGGCCCCGAGACTGGTCGTACCAGTGGTCATAGTTAAGGAACGTTTTTATTTTTTACCATTACCTTAAAGAGATTTCTCTCATGCATGTAGCTAAGGCTGAAGGGTTCACCCTAAAAACCAGGAGTATTATTTTCTTTCGCAAATCTGAGTAAGGATTTCGATAAGGTGAACGTAGTCGCCAACTTGGGCCACATACACTGCGCCGCATGATGGTACTTCTTCCTACAAGTTTCCCAAAAGGTTGCATCTGAATATGTTCCTGAAAAGGCTCCTGGAAGGAACACTGTGATACTTATAAACGCGATCCTGAATATCACCATACACAGCTCCGCATAAATTGTACCAGCCACTTATGAATTCTGCAAAAACTCTCCTCCTAAGATGTATTCGTAGAAGTCTCTATAGAAAACTATATAAATGCTATTTTGCACACAAGCATCGAGTTCCAGCATTGAAATTTGAAGGAAGTTTCTCTGATATTTTTCGGAGAAGCCGCTCTGAGTTTTGCGCATAATTATTGCGCAAACATAGCCACCCCATGTTTTCATGCTGCCTTTCTATTCCGTGAGATTAAATTTGTTTTGTTGTTATTCACACTTCGCCTTTGGGTAAAACAAAATTGCCGTCGCGCTTCATACATATAAGATAGAAAGTGTTTTACAATGTTAACAAAAACGGTTAAAAAGTTGAGAGGCAGCCACACTCGCCGAATTTTGGGTCAAGTTTGCTTTAGAGAAAACAATTTACTCAAGCATTGTGCAGGATAGAGTAAAATTGAACCTCGGAGATCTTTCTTTGCTTTCGGATTCCACGGATAAATGCCGCCTCATAAGAAAATCGTTGATTTCAACACAAAACTGTTTCATCAAGTTTTGTTCGGAAATATAACCTTATTTGGATCTTAATTCTCCCACAGTTGTCTGTTCGGCGTCTGTGGCAATACCGCAGGTTCACCCACGAGCATGAATTGAAAGCGCATTGTTTATGACAACAAAACATCTCAAAAGCCGAGACACTTTTGTCAAGAAGTGAAGCCGAGCTGACTGGAGTGAGGTCGGCTTTTAGCTGTCATTTCTCAGGAATTACCTGCCTTCTTCCGAAGTTCTTTAATCTCCAGGATACGCTTCTCCATAAAAGAAGCATTCAGCAACGTGAAGAAAATGATTCGAGAAAGACAGACTAGGCGTAGGAAATGACAGGCAAAAATCGACCCACTCCAGTCTGTTCACTTTCGCTTCTTGAGCGATCTATCTCGGGTTCTGAGATGTTTTGCTGTCATGAACAATTCGCTTCACATTTCCTCAGTCGAGGATGAACTTGCAGTTCTGCCACAGACGCCGAACAGACACCTGTTGGACGAATTAATCTCCAAATAGGTTTTATTTCGACACAACTTGATGGAACTGTTTTTTGATTTTTTTGTGAGGCCGGCATTTTGTCTTAATCGGAAGCAAGGAAGATCTCCGAGGCAGGGTCAACCGTCCGTTGGACAAAGTCCAACGCGACGACGAGAGTAATGCCGAGAGTGAACGTACGCACGGAGACACAGACGGCTCGCGGGTGGCGCGGTGAACATCGGTCCAACGTCGCTCCAATATCGGTCCAACGTAACGGTTAACCTTGCTCCGAGGTTCAATTTCACTCCATATCCTGCTCAATGCTTGAAGAAATTGTTTACTCTAAGCAAATTGGCCCAAAATTCGGGCAGTGCGACTGCCTCTCAACTCTTTCACGGTTTTTGTTACCATTTGCCTTTATTTAAATTATGATGATCGTTTCAACCATATGGAGGCTTCTTCTAATACATCTTAGGAGAAGAGTTCCTGCAGAATTCATAAGTGGCTGTACAGTTATGCGGAGCTGTGTATGTTGACATTCAGGATTGCGTATGAAAGTATCACAGTTCCTTCCAGGAGCCTTTTTCAGGAACATATTTAGATGCAACCTTTTGGGAAATTTGTAGGAAGAAGTCCCATCATGCGGCCCAAGTTGGCGACTACGTTCATTTTATCGAAATCCTTACTCAGAATTGCGAAAGAAATCAAACTCCTGGTATTCAGGGTGAACCCTCGGCCTTGACTACATGCGTGCGAGAAATCTCTTGAAGGTAATGGTGTTTTCAGTTTGAGGGCGTAAAGCAAAACGCTGCTATTAGAAAAAAAAACTCCTGCTCCGAAGTTACCTTTCTTTGCCCTTTTCTTCTGACTTCTTAGATTTCATTTTCTGAAAAAAAAATTTTGTTGCTTCGCTGCTCTTACGTAATTAAATCACCACCACAACTGCGTCTTCATGGCTCTTGATCGGCTAATTCAACGAGCGAATACAAATACAAGCCGGAAAGGTTAAAAAGAAGGCATACTAGGGCAAGTGGTAGGCGTTGTGATGAAGGGGGATGGTCGACGGCAGATGGTTCTCGGTGTTACATCATCACCGTTTAAACAAGGTCAATGTTGCAAAGGCTTCGTCATGAATAAAGTGGTGGGGCTGCCGTTATTTTCGACGCTTTCTGTTTTTCCTCTTTCTTGGTCTCGTCACACCCGATAAAAGCCCTGTTCCAGTTTGAGGCTTTTAGCTATTTTTTTCCTTCATATGTTATATGTGAGCCAAATAGTGTCTTTTTGTGAGCGAAAGTCCTTTACGGGACAGTCATCACCCAAGATACATGGTTATGGAAAGATCGCTAAACATCTCCTATATATGAATATGATATATATATATATCTTGATTGGGAACAACCATCTAAAAAATGTTTCCTAAAATCTTACTTCACTCGATGTGTTTGAAAGTGGTTGGCTGCTGAGACTCCTGGGCGAAATGGATCGTGACTTCTTCTTTCTCGTTCCAGATCGCGTTGCAGTTCGCGTTTTTGAAGCAGCTTTCCTTGTTGCTTTTGGACCACTTTTCGCTTGCGCTTCCGTTGCAGTAGAAGAAGATGTTTTGAGTGTGCTTTTTTGTCGCATTGCACTTACTGACACTGGTCCACCGACAATATCTGCACCTGTCATTTTGGACGATCTGACACTCGTATCAACGGAAGACTGTCCGGAAATCGTCATATCTGACCTTAGTAAAGCACGTGATACTGGCGTCGTAGTAGGCATGGCTAGCGGAGCAGGACCTTGTCGGTTTTGAGCTTCGGCCTCAATTGCTTTAGGCACACTAGTGTTCAGAGAAGGAGCAGCTTGGTTGAGTGCTGTTCCGCCTTGAGCTTCTGCTGATGATATTGCCGGCGCAGTTGGAGCCCCAGCCGTTGAGGCAGACGTTATTAACGACTTGTCGGTTGAGTCCCTTGCGGTTGCCATCTTGTCATCAGTGGTCGCTGTTTTTGGTGGTACGGAACGAGTCGTCCGCTCTATCATCGTTGACAGATCTGATGCTGTTGGCCACGTCTATAATGCAAACACTTTGGAGAAAATCGGTTCTGAATGACAGGAGTGCATATAGTATGTATATGTATACACACAGTAGCGGTCGGAAGGTTGGAAACCTTTTTTAGCGCAGCCAGTAGGCAACAAAATTGTCCCGAATTTACATGATGTATAGGAAATCACGTGCAGAATACAACGCGCTG
Organism: Ostertagia ostertagi; assembly: GCA_036418205.1. Classification (NCBI taxonomy): domain Eukaryota; kingdom Metazoa; phylum Nematoda; class Chromadorea; order Rhabditida; family Trichostrongylidae; genus Ostertagia; species Ostertagia ostertagi. The sequence goes on along the minus strand of MU868511.1, from coordinate 69,944 downwards.
CATCACTTCTGAAAATCAAAAATGGCACTCGAAAAAATAAGATTTTTTATTAGAAGCGGCACGTCAGAAGTTCGGGAACTCTACTCCGAAGTGAATTCAAAAAAATAGCGTTGAGCTGCACATGAGAAATTAGCAATTTTTTGGGTAACTTTAAACTTCTATGCTAGCATCGTTTTCATTGAAATTGAGCCGTGTCATTTTAGGACTTTTTAGTGTGAACTGAATCTAATTGCTTGGTGGTATTGCCCATTAGTGGATTGTACGACATACCAACTCTTTTTGGGCTACGAAACTCAGGCTTAGGCTTCAATTGACTTCGTTTCTTCACAGCAGTTTTTTCTTAGGAAGGCGGCCAGGGGGAAGTAGGCCTCCATCGGATCAATGTTGTAATAGAAACCCATACTTTTCCGGTTAGTTCTGACTATCAAGGGAAGCATTGTATTCTTCAGACCATCCTTGTATTAGCCCAGCCCACAGTTCTCTGGATACTAAGAACTGGGGAATCGCCGAATGGTCGGACACATCGTCACCCATGACCATACTTCCACCCTTTCTGACTCTTGGAGTTTAGCATCTGAAATGAGGTTTCCATTTGACAGGACACCTGACAGAACTCACAACATCATTTTCGGGAAGGCGGAAATACCATACCTTGTCTCTGAGCACATGTTTTTACCTCTCACCTTCATTCCCTCCCAGCGGGCAAATACGAACCCTCTCCTGTGACATGTCGAGGATTCCTCAACGCACGCTTGACCCTGCTTCTGATTTCTCAGAGGCGACCTAATGTACTGCAGGTCATCCATCTGAATCCCACTATGGGATGCGCGCGGTCGCGTGCGAAGCTAAAATGATAGATACATGAAGAGATACATACATAAAGCACTTATCATGTTGGGAATAGGAGGAATGTGTTTCAGTCAACGGTCCTATCCAACTACTGCACTCTCCAATCAACGTTTAGAAAAACCTTATTTCGACACTACTAACAATAAGCTAATGCAAAAGCACCAATTCTGCGCTGATCTCACCTCCAGAAGACAAAATGAACTTTGTTGCGTCTACTCATAATAATGTGCCGAAAAACCTACTATTGACTTTTCGTGTGGAGGCTCAAGTGCTGTCTTGTAGCGTTCTGAAAATCAAGGAAAACATTAAAACTAACATGTTAGCAAAGGCATAATGATATGTTGCAGCATGCTGGAAAATCCATAGTTTGCAAGGGTTCAGGTTTGAATTTGAGATTATTACGTCTGCGAAAAGCCCCCATTAGAAACACAATTTCAATAAATAAGTGAGTTTACCATGAAACATTATACAGGGGTGGCCAAAAAAAAGAGACACTTCACTCCACATTTCAGACAGCATTAATCACACTTTGCTAAAATCAAATCGACTGCCCCAACTCAGTATTGAAGAGCACATTCTAATCTATCTAAAAGTTACATGACAGCCTTCTACACCGACGACATCAGAAGATTTTCCCACGGAAACATGGTTCACGGTACGAGCTCAACGAGGTCGTCGAGGTACCATAGACCATTACGACGTCCCTGAAACGCTGGTCAAAAGCGGTTTGCATAGTCACAGCTAATGTCTCTGGGAAGCTATTCAACAGTTAATCCATTGAAGAAATTATGTAGCAGCTTCAGGCCGGAGCGATTACGGTAAGCCTCGTTGAGCTCGACGGTGACGGCAGATGACGTCATATTCTGAAGACGGCGGGGCAGTGAAGGAGGGCCTGCTTCTGTTACGGGGGGACACCTAAGGAATATTTCGCCGTAAAACTTCAACATCGGCTCCCTGTGCGACGAAAAGTTCGATGATGTGCGCCATGGGCAAAGTGACTTTTTTTGGCCACCCCTCTACAGTTCAGGACACTCAAACGAGCAAATACATAGGCTCAAAAATCAGTATCGCAAAACGCCAAGATCCTCAAAACATTAAGTTGGCCATACGAGATTGTTTTGAGCTAAAGATAAGTTAGCTTGTATATTTTTTTCTAGCTTCATGCCGACTACCCGCTCTCAAAGTGAATTCCTTTGCACGCTTAGTTCGGAGTCGCGTAAGGGAAATTCATTCAAGCACTTCTCTCGTTCTTGAGCATTTTAATTTGAAGCGTTGTGAGGGCATATTCATATGAGCCTTGCGTTACCTTATCAACTAAGCAAATAGCAAAAACTTCGTATTTCATTGTAGCGATGGTAGCTCTAGATACCTGTCCCTCATGGCCGCATTTGGGGTCCTTGAGTACAGAACGAGTCAAAACGAAGAACGAGGAAAGCTATTCTGTACTTTCTCAAGTGCATACAGTAGCGGTCAGAAGTTTGGCAACATAGGTTTGTTTTTGATCTAGCGCGGCCAATAAGGAATTAATTTGT
>MU868511.1:14441-60128 GCA_036418205.1 Ostertagia ostertagi | reverse complement strand
ATCTTGAGGAAGCCAACCGAAGTTAGGAGGAGGTGGGAGGAGTACTACAAAGCGCTCCTTAAAGGCAAACTCCGGGACTCCGGGTCCCCCCTACAAATACAGCTCGCAAGCAGAGTCCACGGCTGGCCCTGTCTCACTATGGACAGAGGACAGGGTCAAAAACTAAGGAAGATGAAGGTTGGAAAGGCGGTGGGTCCAGATTAGGTGGCAATCGAGGCTTGGAAGGCGTTCGGAGAGTACGGGATCAGATGGCTTACCCGATTCCTGATTACGGTAACTACCGAAGGAAAGGTGCCGGATGCCTGGAGAACAAGCACTATCGTCCCCACTCAAGCAGAAGGGTGACCCGATGAAGTGCTCCAACTACCGCGGGATCAAGTTGACTGCTCACACAAGGAAGCTGTACGAGCGACTGGTCGACTCGAAACTGCGGGAGCTGGTCCCGATCTCCCAAGAACAGTCCGGGTTCATGCCCGAAAGGTCAGCTACGGATGCCATCTTCATTGCGTGGCAAGCGATGGAAAAGTAGCGAGACAAGCGCCTACCCTGCTAAATAGCCTTCCTTGACCTGGAGGAAGCGTTCGACCGACTACTCCGAACAGTACTATGGAGAGCGCTCAAGGAGCGGTATGTGCCAGAATACCTGATCTCTCTGGTGAAGGAAATGTACGATGGGCCAAGGCTACAGCTGTGGCTATGCGCACCCCACCCGGCCTAACGAAGGAAGTGGACATCACAGTTGGGGTGCACCAAGGATCTGCTTTGAGCTCATTTCTCTTCCTCCTTACAGTAGATGTCATGGTGAGAGGTCTCATGGAAGGACCATTAAAGACCACCCTCTACGCTGACGACATCGCCCTGATAGCGGAAAGCAGAGAGGAACTACAGGGCAGGGTGCAGAAATGGCAAGAAGTGCTGGCAGAAGGCGGGCTTCGGCTGGAGGCCAAGTTCCTGAGCTCTGAAAAGGGATTAGAGCCAATCGTAGACGGCCATGGAGAGATCATCGAAAGAGTGGAGGACTTCAAATACCTCGGGAGCGATCTGGTAGCCGACGGAGGTGTGGATCATGCAGTGAAGGCACAAATCAGCGGCCTGGATGAAATGAAGGGAGTCCACCGGGTTCCTCTGCGATCGAAGGTGCTCCAGAACACTGAAAGGAAAGATGTATCGGGCATTGGTGAGGCCTGCGATGCTCTACGGCAGGGAGCGCTGGCCGCTGAGCAAGAATCACGAAAGGCAGCTGCACTCCGCTGAGATGAGGATGCCAAGGGGGCCTGTGGCTGAACGCGATTGGACATTGTCAGAAACGAGGAGGTCAGAGCGGTTATGCGGACTGTCCCTGTCCAGCTGAAAGTGCGGCAACAGCGTCTGCAATGGTATGGGCTCGTGTTAAGGAGACCACAGGGGGTGCCCCAAAGAAGAGGTGGAAAGACGTGACCAAGGAGGACCTATTCCCAACCGTGAACGAGTGCAGAAGCAGTGGATAGTCAGACCTCAGATTCATGCACAACTTTTTTGTGAGGCTAGATGCAGTTGCATTTTTACACCAGTCACCGTCAGGCCAATATCATCTTGCAATTTGGAGAGTCATATGACTGAGATTGGTTCAAAATTTCAATGCATTACGGAACCTGGCTTCAACGTAGTTACTGAAACCAAGCCAGGAAGCTGTGAAAATATTAAGAAGAGCTGGCGATAGTGCTCCTCCTTGGGGCATATCGCTTTACTCGCCTAACATCAGGGAGTGATTGATCAAGGTTAACATAATTATTAGGTCGGTCCATAATTTTTGAGAACCTTTGATGTTTTCGATTCAAATTTAATCCTATTTCCCTGATGCACTTATTCAACATAGTGTACATCACCATTATTACCAACATATAACCAATGCGAGGGTGGGTATTCAGTGTCTCTCTTGTAGAATTTCATAGAGTTCTGATCAAAGAAATATTGGATGTCGATTTTGACTCCATGGTGATTCAGGTGAGATTTCATCTCCAGAAGGTGACTGAGAGAGGAGAGTGGCTAGTCGTTCGTTGACGCAGTGCTACAAGGCGGAGCTAAAAGAACTGACCGCCCGAGAGTCTCCAATTTTATAGGAATTTTCTTAGCAAGGCGGGCTTGAAGGACCTCAGAGAAAATTAGATTTTGTCTTCCTTTGCTTTCAAGTTGAAGGCGGTGCCATCAAGCTGTCAACGATTCTTCCCATCACTGACACTGGTATTAGTTGATGCCGGTCTCCAGCGCAAAGGCCCTCCCGTATTGCGCCAACGACTCAGGAAGTTCAAATTCAGAGGGAGTTGGGTTTGTACTGTCAGAACTCCCGAATCGTTTGAGCAAATCTACTGCGGCTCGCGGATTTGTTAGCACACTACACCCAGTCCACATCACCAATGAGTACTATGGATGGTCATCCGAAGGAATAATGGGAAACCAGCAGGAACTTGATGATGTCAGATTGAGTTGAGAACTGATTCGGGACTAGAATTTTCCTTCGATCAGAACTTTATGAAAATCCACGATAGAGGCACTGAATACCCACCCTCGCATTAGTGACATGTTGTTAATAATAATGATGTATACTATGCTGGATAAGTAGATCAGAGAAATAAGATAAGTAACAAATCGAAAAACACCAAAGGTTCTCAAAAATTGTGGACCGACCTAATATTTAGTCGGAAATCCTTTTTTTTTGAAAACAGGATGAGATTCGAGAGGTTCCAGCTTGCGAATTAGTTTCCTAAGCATGGCTTTTTTCAAATGTCAAAGCCAACGTAAAAGTAAATATCATCGTAGCATCATTTTTCAGCCGGAAACAGAGCCATCGTTGCTTCGAAAAGTGCTAGTCAAATTGGGAGCTCCGAGTGAGCGAAATTTAGTGGGCTCCAGCCATCGTAATCACCTGTTCTGCTCCGTTCGGCCGACACTCAGCAATAAACACTATAAACGATAGGAGGCTTCATTGCCTTCTTACAAGCCAAAAACAAGGCATCTCCATCCAGTTTTACCTTTCTATTTGTCTTTGTGAAAAGCCTAATGGAACATTCCTGTACGCAATTTTGAATTCAGTCACGAATAAGCGAATATGCGCTTACCTCCAGATACCGAGCGTTTTGTCAGGCCTCCAACTTGTATTTCTCTGCTCTAAAAAAGTTACACTTTCTCAACGTCTCCGAAACTGAACTTAAGGTTTACGAATTGAAGTGAAAAGGTTTGTTACTTCTCCTTCTCATTCTACAGCTTTTATCCCGCTTGTTAGCGGGGTCCGCTTCCTTGATGTGCTGGCGCTACTAAATGCTTGGTCGGGGTGGATTAGGCTGGATGTTGAGCGATTTCAAGTCCTTTTGCAAGGTACGAGCGCTGCTTAGGGCGCCTCCTAGGCTGCTTTCCGGGCACGGCAAGGCTGAGACCGATCTTACGGACGCTTTCATTATTTGCTCGAAGAACATGACCGTACCATCGAGGACGGCCATCTTGTCGACAATCGGAGCCACACCGTATCGCTCTCTGATGACTCGTTTTGAATGTGGTGGGACTCCAGCTGTCCAACGCAGTAGTCTCAGGCCAGCACCCGGCACCGTAAATCGCGACTGACCTGATGACGGTTCTATAGACTGGCTTAGACTCGAGAGGTTCTGGTATGTTCTCATCGCACAGAACGCCAGTCATTGAGCGCTATTTCAACCACGCTGCACTCACGCGAGAATTCACCTCAGAAGCCAGACTACCATCAGCCGCGATTGCTCATCCAAGATACTTGAATGATGGTGTACGTGTCAGTTCGATACCATTATCTCAATAGAGCTTTGCTCACTCTAATTGGCCTTCAAGTACTCAGCCTTTCTGATATTCAACCCGAGCACGGTCGAACCAGGCTTGCACTTGTTGCTCGAGCGTGCTTTTATCTTTGCAGGCGAGCATCACAGCAGGTGGGAAGCCTTGTTACAACTAGATCGAATAGAAGAACATGTGGAAGGATGTTGCCAGATGATCTTCAGACGTGCACAGAAAGGTGCTCATTCCAACTTCAGATCAACTTGGTTATGGAGCCAGAAGGTGCAGATTGCACAGCTTGCGGCAATCGACGGAAAGAGAGTGTCAATCAGTGAGCAGTTACGGTGGACTGTGATGGTTCTGTTCATTGGAACTTGGCCGCATAATACAGATGACCGGCCTCACATGAAGGAGAACGGTGGTAAATCTAAATGCACAAAGTGTTACGAGTGTATTGCTCGCTGCGTTGTTTCACGTATATGGGAAGCGTTTCGAACTACAACCACTGCCACATGAAGGAGACGAAGCTTTTAGTCGGCCGCTCGGCTGCAGCACCAGATGACCGCTACCTGTTGCGGTAGGCACGAAGTAATCCAAGTCGGTCACTTCCTGCATTTGCATCCCTTAACAAGTCGTAGGGCACGGAATCCGAAGCTCAGTAGTCACGGCGACCGTATGAGGAGTGGTTCTACAAGAGATGACAGTACTTGAGTTCAGATGAAGCAGCCGCATTTGTGAGACCATGCAAAGAAAACATGAACCGGCCTACTGGAAAAGGTACATCGTGCTCTCTTTAGATGAGAGCAGATTTGGTGTGAGTAGTGATTCTGGAGACATTCTCATGTGGCGAGAAGATGAAACACGTAATGTTCCTGATCCGTCACGCTACATGGACGACTTGGTGTTCAAGGTGTCACGATGGAGGAAGGCATGATATTGTCAGGGCGTCCTATCCTCCAGACTTTTGACGAGAATCCAGGTCCCAGTCACTGATGTTCTGACGCTGTACTCTTTCCCAGCATTTCTTTGGTTGTATTCGATGAACTTCGTTTTCAAGGAGGACTTGTGCGGCCGCACGAAACATCCCTGGTGAGCAATTCAAGGAAGCAGGGCATTCTCGGCGAGTGCTCGAGCCCGCCCACTCCATTGATCAAGTCCCATAGAGTGTGGAATATACATATTTGGGAAGTCTTGTAGCACGACAACATCAACAAATAACTGTCCAGCAGTTGTCATTCGTTCCTTTGACGACAATGCGGATTTGCACGCCTGGCTCGTGAGACCATAACTCTTTTTGGTGTGCCCTACTCGCGCTGTATCTTGAGCGAAATTGTTTCTAAAAGTAGTTTTCGGAAAGAATTTGTGACCTTGGGTGAATTTAGTTTCAAATTTTCCCATTAAAATCTTTGAAAAGGAATCAGAAGTTGGGATGTGATCTTGGATTCAAATTGGATGGAGGGCAAAACTCTGAAAGTTCACTTGGATATTAGATTTTTTGATAAAATTCAAACGTAATATGCAACACATAACAATGCGTCCGAAGACTATGGAATTACGAAGTCCTGATCAGTAGCAATGTTCAACCTTATAATGGGCAACACCAATTAATTTGCAGGAGAGGTCAATGCCCCATTCTAGAATTTTACATAAAGTAGATCTTATTAAACAATTTTGTGAATAAGGCTGAACATAAATATTATGAAGCTTGTTCGTAATTGCTGGGATGATGAGAGTATTCAAAATGCGCGGTGGAGAAAATCTGGCACGGGGTGTTTAACGGTCACCCCGTGCCACCTCTTGTCGCCAGAAGGTTAAGGAACGGAAGGTCTTCCTACTGGAACCCGTGTAGACGTATACAACCACTACAGCAGCACGTTGCAGAGCACACTGCTGTCCATGGTGCTCGCACACCCGCATAAAGACCATGTCAGATTCTTTGAAGGATCATCATGGCTGGCGGGTTTTCGTGTAACCACTGTCTTTGAGAGAATAAGTTTTTTTTATAATTTTTCATTGCGAATCAATCTTCTCTGTACAACTACTTTGTATCATTTCCTTCTATGTATTTACCAGTTTAGCTCGCACGCACCCGCGCATCACAGATATTTGGAAGATGTGTCACATGAATTTCGAAGACTGGCAATTTTGCTAAGTTGTAGCGTAATGCGCGGCAGTGGCTGCGGAATGAAAATGGTACTTATCATGAACTTGTAAACATATAGCAGTGATATCGAGCTAGGATGACTTAGCGGTTTTAATAGAAGTTCACAACTGAAGAAATCGCTGTGTGAGTGAAATATAACCAATCAATCAGGCATCTAACCGAGCTGCTGATGGAAATTGGAAAAATAGAGGAAATTTGCTATTGGTTCTAAGTCCGAGATACTGCGCCAGCTCAACTTTCTTTCCCTTCTTCAGATGAAAAGTTAGAATGGAACACATTCCATGTGCTAGGAACCTGGTTAAGGCAAGATTCGCGGATAAAATAGGGTAGAAAAGCGTTAAGTTATGAAGTATAACGTGAGAGGCTGGTCTGTAAAAAGAAGAAAGAAACGAATCCACGCGATTACGCCGCCGACAGAGACCTCCCTATTTCAGCCATCATTCCACTTGGAAATAGAGAAGAGGCGAATTGGGCGACTTCGCGAACTAACGCTGTTGCTCCAGTGGTCAATAGCGATTGGATCGCCGCTGGGACCACTGCGCCAAATGCGCCCGCGCTTTTTCAAGCAGCGCTACGTGGCAACCGCAGCGAAGGGGGGGCTTGCGACGAAAGGTGATGAGTTGCGGGTGGGGCGAGCTGCTTCCGCCTTTGTCGCGTACTTTGAAGCTGCAAAAGGGGCCCGACATCACACATGTCCACATAGCCTTACTACCACTGGATGAACAGCCGAGCCGCCTGATCCGCGGATGTGCCTTTAAAGCTAAACTGAAGGCACGCTTAACTGTCGCACTTTCATCAGTACAGTTGCCGCTCTACAACTTTCGTCACCTATGAATTTCACCCTCGCCAGCTTGATTCGTCTCGCCAGTGAAAATTACAACGGGTTTGGAGACGACTTGTTTGCAAGACGCCCTTATCATTCCTTGTCATTTCCTATCAGTTCGAACTGTCGCAAATCGGTGTCCCGTCCACCTCCACGCAACGTGGTAGGCAGTTAACTATTTACGGTCACCACGAAGGCTGCCAACGAAATTAGCAGTAACTTAAAATCAAACTTCCTTACCATCCGCTTATCGCTTGTCATCACTGATAATCATCGTTTCACCGTGGTTCCGTCCACTCATCACTTAAAATTCCACTTACCCAAGGGTTGGTAATCGCAAGGGCCGCAACAGAACTGGTGGTGTCCTCCCTTTGACGGCCTCTTATCAGTTCTTATATCAGTTGCTTCCACATTCGTTCACTCAACAGTCTTGGTCGCCGCCTCATCCCACATATCATCCATAGTGCGAACTCTCCACTGTCAACGGAACGTGGCCTGCAACGCAATTGGTGACATTAATATTTCGACGTCCGTCTATCAGCTCCTATCGGAGTTATCACTTCCATCACCGGTCATCCAGTGTGCACCTCTGACCCCCTCTATATCTAGAAGTCGAGCGCTCTGGATCAAAGGGGCGAGTGAGAGTATGACTTTCCGGCTCAGACACACCCAACCACACACACACACACACACACACCATCACACTGCACACACATGCACCACACACACACACACACACACACACACACGCACACGACACACACAACGCTTAGCCGATGTATCCAGGGTGGCACAAAATTACGCTACAGAATAGGTGTTCTGGAAGAGCAATTCGAGCGCTAATGACACACGTGACCCCAAGCAATGTAATCATAGGAGGTCACCAGACAGACCTACAACAATCACTTCTTGGACTGGCGCTGTGCCGTTTACACGTGAATGAAGTCATCTCGGGAACGCAATTGGCGCTGTTGTGTTAGGTAGGTGACATCCGAGCTTACCGCTAGGATCTTCTTTAATTCGTCGATGCGTTTAGTGATACCGTAGTAGCCATCGTCTTCAAGTACTCACGGAAAAAAACCACTTGCTTTATAACACCGGAAAATAGGTGACCCTCGGTTCAATGGCATGAATTGCGGAAATCTGCAAAACCAATCGCCTGCACAATATTGCTTTGTGTACAACGGTCTACCTTGCTGTTGTGGTCTATGATTTTTCGAGGTCTCCTTCAACCAGGTGCAGTTTAGGTTTGAAGGAATCGAGATGTTTGGATTAGCGCTCTTGTTTACCGGTAATTTTTTGCCCACCCTGCTATATAGTTGGAATTATTCAACTTTAATAGCAGCCATTTTGCTTAGCAAGCGAAATAACATGCACAAGTCGTTCTCTTAGGTCTAGTCTCCATCATGTGATATCGACTTCAGCTGAGAGCTACTAAAGTAACGGATGACTTACGACTATCAATACAGTATAAAAAGAATGGCGAAATGCAATAATGTTCCGTCAAACAATAAACACCTTGACTACGTGATAGGAACTTTATATGCAACTCGGGATCAAGTGGGGTGCTGTTCATAATACGTGTGGAAGGACTGAGAGGGTTTTTTGTTACAAAGTCACCACCAAGTAACATTTAAATTCCGAATTAATTACCTCTACATACAACATAAGCCGGAGGTGGGCGATCAGCTTGCACTATTTCCTAAATTTCCTATATTAATGATTTAATGATGAATGCTAGTCACTCTGCAGCCATTGATGGCTGATCTACTTTACCTCTCCTTCTGTATCTACTGTAGAAAACCGGCCAGCGTCTGAGGTCAATTCACAACTCCAATTCATTGGGTAGCGCGAGCTTTTTTTACTGGCCGGTGGCCTGCGTAAAGCCAATCGTACGTTGGACAAAAGCCAGCGAGGGGTCGGATTGACCGACCGAAAAGGGGGGAGGCGGAGTCGTGTTTCTCCAAATATTAACCACAAATGAGTGCATGGCGCACCTCAGAGCAGAAGAGTCTGCTGCAGAAGTGTCCACACTTGACTGTTCCCGCACATAATTATGCTCTCGAGGAAAACTAATGTCTTCAAACTGGATCCAGTTGAGGAAAAGAGTGACTACTCGGGTGGATAGACTGCTAAACGCTTGAAAGGAAAGCTTAAAAAAATGGTCGCCTGTCGCGGACTCCCCGAAGAGCGTTTAGTCTCCTATGAAGCACAGAGCTTCCGCGATGTCACGGTATCGTCATTCCCTTTGAAATTGAGTTTGAAGAGAGCTGTGACTATTTGAGTGTTGAAAACTCGGGTTTCCAGGGGAGTAGCTTCGAAAAGTCATAAAAAACGGTCCAACGAAAAATTTTGAACTGGTCATTTTGGAAACGGGATAAAGTATTCACTAGAAAGCTCTGACCTTCCAAATTCTTCCGGGTAAGGAGGAGCGCAATAAGTTCAATCTGAGGAAAGTTATAACAACTCGAAACCAAAGAACCAGCGCTCTGCCAAAAATCGGTCTACGAGCTCTTCAAAACGGTTCCTGCGTGGCAATTTTTTCACTCCATCAATTTTGAAAAGAGTTCATTATTATTACTTGAGAAGCTCTACCCTTCCAGTTTTTTCTATCGCGACAAGAATTGCAAGAGGTTGAATCTGAAGAATAGTTAGTGAAAGCCAAAACACCCGGTTGTTCACAAAAACGGTCCAACGGGGCGATCTGTTGTGGAAATGAAGCTCTACAAAAGTTTGGATATTTTTTGGAAAGAAAACTATCTAGAGCATCAAAGTTTTCTCACTTAAAATTCGTCTTTCGTTGGAGAAAATTATGACGTTTCAAACGAAGAAGTCTGCATCTCTGTGGATTCTCAATTCTCTACCCTATAACTAAAAGAGTTCTAGAGCAACTGCACAAATATGGTAAATATCTAAAACTAGCGGTCTCTTTAATTACAAATCTACTTGGCGTTTCAAAAAATATTGACAGCAAACAAAGCTGCACTGATTTGAAAATTAGTAGCCCGCCTCGCTTTCTCCGCGCTGAGGCGAGGGGAAGATTAGGTGCGCCAATACAAACGCTCGAAGCTACCGCGCTTACTATGGTGAAACGCTCGAAGTACCAGTACGAAGTAGTGCACAAGCCCTCATGAATACCAAGTTTATGTTAGGTTGTTAACTTTGGAACGTTCGTTTTGATCGACGATTAATTCAAGTAGGCTATATCAAAGCACATCAACCCAAATTATTTCCCCCATATAATTCCAATCGCTCTGCACCTTTTGCTGCACAAAGCGTGGAGCTCTTCTCCGTCGACCTCTTTAAGGTACGACGCGAAGAAGTCTGATACTTAGATTTCGAGGTCGTCGCGGTTATCGACTTTATTTGCTTGCTGAGGAGCGCAGCATTTACCTGGGTCAATGATAGTTGGACGGCTCCAGATCTATGCTGTATGGCGCAGAAGGGAGAACGTTCTAGGTCAAATCCCAGATTTTTTGTTGCAAAGTTCTCGCGACATGTGGCCCTGCTTTATCGTGCCATAGTTTTATAATGGCCGAATCGCGGGTAGCCTTCAGCTGCAACTGTGTAACCCACAATCAGCTCTCCAAGTGCGCCAGTCCTACATATACTTTTTCACCATGCAAGAGCAGTACTTTGTCTCCGTGGATGTCCGCTTCCAGAGTCACCCTAAGCCGTTCATCTGCCCTAACCACGGCCGTATTGTCACTTTGTTATCGGGGAACATTCTTTTGTAAAACGCGCTCTCAACGAAGTCAAGAGCCTCTCAGAGTTGTGGAACAGAGTTCCAGTATTGGCAACCAGTACTGTTTGCTCGCGTTGCTCAGAATAGTCCGAACCCATTTTATATCTCGAAAGGCCTCACCAGTCGCACGGGGAAAGTTTTTGATTTCACTGCTGACACAGTGAGATCTCCCTACGAATTTTTGTGTAGATTGGCGAGAGCTCAATTCGTCGGCTCTCTTCAGCTTCCATTCCTACAGGTACAAGTCAATATCCATGCTCTTCGCCCTCAAGTCCTTTACCTCATTCTTGGAAGTGCTAAACCGTAACTGAAAGTGCATCAGAGCTTAAGTGTTAGCTAAATGTTTTGCACACAATGAGTGAGATTTTGGCTGTTTTTCCTCGTTTGAATAGGCTGTACGCTTAAACGATGTTTTCTGATCAATCATCTACGAGCAAAAGTTTTGGCTAGAAGGACATTCGCTCACTGGCGCCTAAGACTTCGTAATATGCGCGCTAAATCGCTCTCTCGAATGAATGGTCTCCCATCAGGTTGTGTTTGAGCTGATCGTGAGAAGTAATTACACAAATGGAAGCGACATTTCAAAGTTACCAACCTAATAGTACATAGCAAATGTTCGGGAGGGGGTCGCACCGAGAGTACCTAAAAGGGGGATCTTAAAATTCTCGAAGTTGGTCCAACGTGGCGGTTGACCCTGCCTGCGTTTCGGTAATTAGGGTAATTTTTATAACATAGCATGTAACTACATATTACATTGGACATCATCGTGGCACTTCCATGGCTTTTATGTGGTTTGATATAGGCTACCTCCAGCACTTCCATCACGTGAACATTGCAATGCAGTTTTGAAGATCCTCGCCCCTTGTATATGACCCTTGCCCCGTATGTGCTCCGTGTATTCGAAGAATTCCTATAACTTCACATTACACAAGCTATGACACCTATAGAAAGATAACTACGAAGATTATTGTCCCAACTTTTTGTTCCTTTACAGCTTAATCCATCTATACAGGAACGTTTCTTATACATACCGCTTATCCCGGCGTTTGACTTCAGAAGAGGCTCACGCCGGCCTTCGATAGCACGCACGTCCTCTAGAACTAGACTCGCTATATACTACACGCAGTTTTAGAGCTGCACGCTACGCGCCCCCAAAATGGAAATCGAAGGTCCGGCATGAGAAGCAGGACAGCCGATTTAAAAGTTCTCGCAGTTTAGCTCCCGCAACGCCAACCGCGCGCATCAAGCACTGGTAGCTCCTTAATAAAGCTGGACAAACTTCCGAATATTAAGTGTCACGTGGCTGAGACAAGTAAGCACGTCTTGGAAGATGATGTCCACATGAATTCAAAAAGGCCGTCATTTTGGTGAAGATTGGTAGCGTAGTGGCGCGCAGTAGCATGCGAATGAAAATATGACACTTATCATGACTTCGTAAACATTTAGCAATTGACATCGAGCTCGGGGCGATTTAGCGGTTTATCAATTTCCAACAACTTGAAAGACCGGTGTGTATGTGAAATAATAACACAATCAATCAGCATCTAAAGCCATGATGGAGATGCAAAATATGATGGAATTCGCTTATTGCCCAAGCCCAGATAGTTGAGGCAGCTCAACTTTCTTTGCTGTCTCTAAGATGAAGAGGATAGGAATGGAAACATATTTACCTGTCTAGGGACAGGGTTTAATTTCAACTGAAGTACACGCTAAACTGTTGCTACTTTATCATAAACAGTTTTGCCGCTCATAACCAACTTTTCTGACCAACATTCCATACCCGCTATCCGTGTTTCCGGTCGCCACCCTAACACACATGTGAGAGCCAAGGTTCCAATGTAACCGCAAAGTGCCAGCAAACGAAATTGGTGGTATCCACTCTCTGACCGCTCGACTTACGAGTTCTTCTATTCAGATTGCCTTACACATTCGTTTCCTCAACTTCTTGGCGCGCCCGGCCATCATCCGCACATACATAATCATAACCGAAACACCCACCGAGTCAATCGCGAACGGCCGTACGAAAAAATTGGTGCCATCAACTATTTCGACGCCTCGTATCAACCTCTTATGCAGTAGTTATCCTTCCTCCACCAACGTTATCGAGAAGTTCACCTCCGCCCTATAATTCCTAGATAGTTTGAAGGCGATCTGGGTCCAAAGGGGTTGAAGTTATGAAAATTGTCGCGGTCAGACAACAAAAACACACAAACGTGCACCCCACACACACACAAACCCGCTTAGCCGATTATATATCAGTAGGATAATCAACGCTAAACATTGAGTCGCTCGGAAAAATGCGTTAGCTGGCCGCTCCGTAGGACTGCTGCATTAAACTCTGGCTAGAAGCTCACGTATGACACGCCGGCAGTGGACGTGCGGCAACTAACAAAAATGTGTTTCTGTAACTAAACGACCACCGCGTCGAATGCACAAGTAATTTACGCGAGATATATGGTTTGAGCATTGATAGAAACAGACAATCGAATGAAGCTTAGTCCTAGTTTCAGCCGCCCTAACACTATCAGCTAGATTCGTTAAACGTCTTACCCACGTCCGTTCATAGCACTTCCCATCACTTGCTGTAATCTCACTGTTTGATAAGCAGCACAGTGAAGATGCACCAAGCATAAAATGATAACTGTAAACAACCACTATGCCGTCGAGTATCGAGGTAATTAGGGCGGCTCTCGAATATCTCAAAACGGAATACCCCAGTATTCCGATTATATATTTCATCGAGCATCCCATTCATCCTCAAGAACTCTAGAAGGTGTAGCGGTCGGAAGGAGTTCTAAATTATAACGCTGATGAAGATTGATATTGAAATGAAAGGCATTATCCACAATCTGCTCTCTATTTTCTATTTCAAGTGTTCTATACGTTCGTACCTATATACGTTCACTATCAGTCTCATCAGCCGTTAATCACTTGGTGACCACCCAAAATATGTTTCCGTCCCACCCACTATAATTCATTGCCGGAAAAATCAGCTCCTGAAGGACTGCTGCGAAGCGCTCTATGAATTTCGTAAAATTTTGTGTTGCAGTGCTTCTTATCTGCTCTATACCACTGGTTATCACTTGAAACCCCACCAAATGTTCCCGTCCCACCCCCTATATTATGTCAGAAAATCAGCTCTGACGACTGCTGCGAAGCGCACTATGAATTTCGTGACAACGCGCACACACACACAAACAGACAGACATAGCGCTTTATATATAGTAAGGATTTTGAGATAGAAATACCCAGTGCTCGTCATCATGTTTCTCCGAACATCCACGATACATTTTTAGGAACTCTGGGAAGCGTAGCGGTCTAATGGTATTTCGGGCTGATGATAACAACGCAAATGAAAGAATACTCAGATAAATTGCTTTATCTAGGTCTGTTTTCAAGTGACTTCTATATTTTTGCGCATGTCGTTATTATCGGCTTTTATAGTCGTAATCGCTTTCTTTCCCCCACCAATGATGTTTCCGTCCTACCCTCTACATCACTTCTCGGAACCAACGCCTCACTGATGCTGGGACGCGCGCTATGGATATCGTGGAATTGGCGTTTTGACGCCTCTTATCGGACAGTATCAGTCGTTATCACTCTGAGCCCCCCACCAAATACACACGCACAGACATACTTAGCGAATTATATACAGTAGGATGTTTTTTGTTGGAAAATAGGAAATATTGAATTGCGAGAAAAATCAGCAGCGACATTGCCTGGAAAGCGGCGAAGATGGTATCAAGGCTTACTGACCATTACGAGGAGACACGCCTTCAACCAGAACAGTAGAATTTAAAAAGATGTAAGACAAAATTGAGCCAGCGTCACAATCGCATCACATTTGAAAAATCACAATCACTTTTCATAAAAGATTGGTCGAATGAAAAAGGAACAGCCTTTGCGTCTCAATGCTTTCGGAGTGGCTGTAGAAGTGTCCGATGAACGCTGTCATACCTGCTGGAATCATTCGCAGCTTTTGGTAGAGGAGGTGAAAAGGTGCAGAATATTCTGCAGTGTTTTGATGTTAAAACTTTTCCCTGAATTGCATAGTCCATTACGAGAACCACCACGGAACCCTGCAAGGATATGTAGGATATTTCTATGAGATGCAAGGATGTTTTTGAGCCGACGATATGTTCCAGACGACAAGGGGTCAACAAAAAACTATTTCGTCTACACTTTATTTTCGTCTACGATTTAGTCATGCTTTACTAAATTCAAACCGGACGTTGCCCGGTTTATAATGCCCGTGGATGGATACTTTGTATCAAAGACACACCCCAGGCAGAAGTCGTATAAACGATTTGGTTCGGTCTGTAGGATAGAACCCTGAGGCCACGTTCATAGATCGCTGTTGATGCGACTTAACGATTTGACGATTTAGGAACGGTGAAAGGAATGTATGCTTATTGACTAAAGGATCGTCGACATATCGTATCGACGAATGGTTATTGGACGCGTCAGTTCAATTAATGTGCACCCTC
This sequence comes from Ostertagia ostertagi, assembly GCA_036418205.1. Classification (NCBI taxonomy): domain Eukaryota; kingdom Metazoa; phylum Nematoda; class Chromadorea; order Rhabditida; family Trichostrongylidae; genus Ostertagia; species Ostertagia ostertagi. The sequence continues at coordinate 45,135 of MU868511.1, read as the reverse complement.
GTCCCTTGAACATAATCGCCGAATCTTCAATCGCTTTATTGCGCAATCGGAAAATTTTAGATCGTTACGTGTGTCTTTCTCTCAGCATAATTGCTAAATCGCATTAACCGAGGTCTATGAACAGGGCCTAAGGGACAATCACAGATGTAAGGATGGAAATCACCCAACGATAACACTATTGTCTCGCAAAGTGAGCTGCTGAAGCTGCAGATTTTTTCTTTTACCAGGCCGTTGTTTGGCACCCGCTCATCTGTTGCGCTCCTTCACCTCATACTCTACTCTCTTCGCTTAGCTTCTCATCGCCTCAGCACAGCTGACTACGAAGGTGGATGAACCTTAACTTGAGCGTTCTGAACGGATTCGTTTCCTTTCTTTTTCACTGTCGGCCCATTTCGCACCACGTATTCATGTGCAAGAACCACACCAATTTGATCCTGGGGCATGCCTCTGAGCGTTGTTGAAATTGCTGCCAGCCATTCATGCTTTTGCTTATTTGCTACAGGAAATGTGCGGATGTTCATGAGGCGAATGCAGAATTGCGTCCAGCAAGGTTAAAAGGCGTGGCCGTGAACTTGTTCATCATCCTATGGAAAGCAATAAAAAAACCTTTCCCTCTTCAAATTTAGAACATAGCCAGAATGTATCGTAATTGGATACACAGGGAGCTGCCGTTTATAGTGATCTGAATAATAATGAATCCTTGCGAGCACGGCTGAGTAACGTGGCATATATTTGCATAAGTATAGAAGAGCAGTGTGTCATTTGCGAGAGTGAACACAGAACGTACTTCACTTGCTCCTTCATGCTGCTTCTTAGTAATGACAATGTCTAACATCTTGGTTTGTGATGGATAACAGCGTTTGGCACTTTCACTGAAAATCACTTCGTCTTTCCTCTTGGTTACCCTGGTATTTTGTTATCTAAATCCTCTTCTCTACTCCTTTTGTCATTTTATAACACCGGAAAACTTTCGCATCATACGGAAACATTCAATGTGATGTGTACAAAGAATTTCTGTAGAGGTTGTAAGAGGATGAAGATTTTACTAGTTTTGAGTGAACTGTGTTAATTTTGGAGTTTCCTTCCGCACAACCTGTACACTGCGTGACACTCATTAGTCACATTTTCACTTACAGACTATGAATCCTAGCCTAAGCCACCAATATTTTGTATGAGCAGGGCAGACGGAGAGTGGATCATGTTACAAAGAAAGCTCACAAAGCAACTTGAAAAGTGGTTCTTGGTTGCGAGAATTCATGTACAGGGGTGACCAAAAAGGAGACACTTCACTCCACATTTCAATGCTAGAACCAATCGACTGCTTCCAACTCAGTATTGAAGACCAGATTCCAGTCAATCCAAAACTTACATGACAACCTTTTACACCGACGACGTCGGGAGATTTCCCTACGGAAGCATGGCTCACGGTGCAAGATCAACGGGGTCGTCGAGGTACCATAAACCATTACGACGTCCCTGAAAAGCTGGCCAAGCGGTTTTGCAAAGTCACAGCTGATGTCTCTGTAAAGCTATTCAACAGTTAATCAATTGAGGAAATTATGCAGCAGCTTCAGCACGGAACGATTACGGTAAGCCTCGTTAAGGTTGACGGTGGCGGCAGATGATGCTATATTCTGAAGACGGCGGGAGCGATGAAGGGCCTGCTTCTGTTTGCGGAGAGACACCTAAGCAATATTCTGCCGTGAAACGTTATCGTTTCATTTTATCGTTATCGTTTTTCGTTATCATCGGCTCTCTGGGCTCCCTGTGCGACGAAAAGTTTGATGATGTGCGTCATGGGCAAAGTGTCTGCTTTTTGGCCACTCCTGTATATTCGCTCTGAAATACGGAGAAATTTCATTATCGCACACTTAATGAAAAGAATGGACGCGTTCTTGTATTGTGATTTCGTACGGAGATAAGAGTTAGACATCAATGCTCTAATCATTTTACGTAGGATCCATAGGTCACCATCTCATCTTCACTTTATGACCTCTCTGCAGGGTGAAGGGAAAATTTCCATTGGCTCAGGCTCATTTATCGATCACCAGATTGGTCCCCCGTCCACCCGACGGGACCCCTTCCTTGCGTAAACTTCACGTCTTTCGCTGTGGTCCCTTTCACCCACACCCTGCTTAGGTGACGCGTATGGTGGAAAAAGGAGTTCCATGTAGTAGAGTTCATCGCCAAAATCACAACGTGATAGTAGATTTCCCCCCTCCCACTCCCATCCTAACTTACTCCCCTCTCTCTACTGCCCTCCACATGCCACTGCAGCACCATGCGGAATGACCGGAAGTATGCTCATTAGGTGTTTATGTAGCCGTAGGTGTGTTATCACAATTATCCTATTGCGAACCATTGATGGCTTAAGCTCTGCAAGCCACCCAGATTTGTTAGCGGCTTGTTTATTCAATTCCATTTAGCTGCCTTATCACTCACTTCATTTTGCAGGCGGACATACATACATACATGCATACATATCGACACACATACAAACCGACACACCAAGTAAGGGGTTCATGAAATAGAAGGATTCAAATGAGCAAGCTATTTCAGAGAAGTTTTGTGCTGTTATAACGCCATACCTTTCTGATATTTCATCATGAAGAGATGCCGGCATTTTCAGTGACACTGGTTCTTGTTCCGGTGAAGCCATTATAGAGTCGAAATCGATTTCAAATTTCGTCTGTAACTCGAGAGTGGAATCATGCATTCGTTCTTAAGCAATAAAAGAAAAAAATTTGAGTTAGATCAATTCCTCTCCAGCTTACGCCACCCATTCTACTTTCAGGACTCAGGATCACGACATCGAAATTGGACCACGTAGGGAAATGTGTAGCCCGGCCTATCAATTCACATTCAATACCTTCTACCAATCTAGTGCCACTAACCACCTCTGAAGAGATGAAAAATTCTGTTCTCCTAAGCGAAATTCTGCCTGGTATTTCGCAGCGAATCGTGGACATGGTTAGTGACACCATCCCATCCCTCTTTCTTGTTCAGGCATTCAAATAAGTCAAGAGATCGTTCATCATGTGTTCATTTATGTCAAAATTATTTGCGCCAAAATTCAGAACTGGTTAGGCAATGTGTATCGCAATTATTTTCACTTCGCGCTATACTAATTACTTAAGCATGTAGATTTTCAACAAACTCATAGTACGCTCGTAGTTGTTTACTTTCCACGGATTCTAGGTTGATGTATGTACAAGCGAAGCGCAAAGTTTGAGCGCTACCCATTTGCACCGCAATGTTGCATGCTATTCCATTTCCAAGTATCAATTGAGCTATAAGGATGCTGGTTGTAGCGCTGGAGCCCAACCAGTTCTGACTTCCGAACAAGACGCTTGCCATTCCTTTTTCACAAGATGGAATTCTCGTCAGATTTGCATTTATATTTTTTTTTCGAAAACGCCATCAATCAGAACTTTTTTTGTCGTTTGTCGTCCCTTCCTATAGTGGATTGCTTCATGTAGAAAAGCTTAAGAGGAAGAAGAGAAAGAAATCACGCCAGTCATCAACTTTGGCCTCAGGCCCGCCAGCGGCTGGAACAGTGTACCAGAGTGTTTGTAATTGACGGAAGCCCCTTTCATACGCACGCTCATTCTCTCATTCCTGCTCCATGCCCTCAAGATTTCACGGTTTCTCAGTTTCTCGGTTTCGGTCCCATTTCTTGGGTTCTGGACCGTTGAACGCCCTCGCGAGCTTGTTTAAAGACTGGTCTACGTGCGCAAGAGAGCGACTCCCCAACTCTCGAACACTGTCAAGTCGCTGATACATCGATTGAAGCACTTGTGCATCGTTCTAACAACGCGATTCAACAGCAATCCGCCGGATTTCCAAGTTCTGACCCCCTTCTAGGCGTGTGTGGGATTCAATTTCATTTCGGTGTATTTCTGAGGAACGAATGCCGAATCTGTGATTTTGGCCAACAGTTATGAGTAATGACTACTTCTAGACCAAAATTCACCGTGATAGCAGCTCTTGGAACTTAATTTAATTAAAGGACGAGTTCACGCTGGAAAGACAACCCATTTCAAATTAACATAGCGATGATCAGTGGTACACTAGAAGGAAAAACTACGAGGAACGGTCCAAAACCCAAGAAATGGGACCCCGTCCTTGCCCGTTGACTTGCGCATTGATGGAACTCTCATCTTTGTGGAACCTTCAACAGATCAGATGATCGGTGGGAGTACACCGGAAACCGGCCAAGATTGAGCCCTACTACGTCACCGAAGGCAACTCTTTACGTGCAAATTGCGCATTTGTCCGCAGCCTCAGATGGTCCGCGGGTCCTTGGTGGATTCTCCTCCTTTGACCATCATTCTAATCGTGAATTCCTCCTTCAACATCGAAATACTGGACTAGCTGGCTTCTACAGTTCTATCCAATCACATGTCTTGGATACCTCCTCCCCAGAATTGTGTCTTCGTCAAACATGAGAAAAAAGTGGCATCAGATTCTGTGAGATGACACAAATATGACCAGTGTGTACTAACTATAGTCGGATTGTGGCAGTGGATTTCAATCCACTCCAAGACATGTCCGCGAGTTGCCTGTAGCAGATGGGTTTTCCTTCGAAGGAAGTTATAATTTTTGTGATACCTCGATGTTTCTATGTGCGACGAGAACAGTATTGTTTAGGCCAACGGCAGCACTTTCAGTTTTATATTTGTACCAATATTTCTGCAAATGGAGACGAAAACCTATTTGTAAATAATTGCTCTCTGAGTCCTTTTGTAACCTTGGCTGCCACCCTCCTCCGCGACAAAGGCTGCTCTCTGCTCCAATCGGAAGATGAAAAATGTGACTACTGTTGCAACGAGCGCGTTGCACCGGAAGAAGCGGCAACGAAGCTACGGGAATCCTTCCATAATTGCTTTCAAAAATGCTCTCATACAACTAACAAGATTATCAATTATCATCCGATCATGTGTATCGGCTGTCTATCGTTGATCGTCCAATTGAGCGCCTTAACGTCTCTATTCGTCCGTGTGACGTGCATTAGTAGACCAGTGGGTTCTTCTCTTCAAGGAACACGCAGTCCCCTACTCCCTCCGCCTACGTCGTCTTCGTTACAGTCAGGGACGGACAGTCAAAACCAGCAGCTCTCGCTCTGCTTGTTCGATGTTCTGCGTTACGTAACTGTATTGTATTTGTCAGCCGTCTACCTTCACCCCCATATCTTGCCATTCCAACTGACGCACGCATGACTTCCCGGAGCGGCGTCGAAAAGTTTTGGCGAGAAGGTCTGGTCGAGCCCCTTTCTTCACGTTGATGTTAACCTCCTCGTGTAATGCTGATAATTGGTCTAAAAGCCACTGTAGAGCTCACGAAGAAGTGTATGAGCAGTGAGCGCCCAGGCCCTGACTACCGCTTCTGTTTCACGGAGGCCTTCTTCAAGTCGACGTACGTAAGACAAAGCGGCATTTTGCACTCGCCTGAAACTTCAGTGAGTCTAGCAAACGCATGAATATGCTCGAGCAGTGCTTTACCTTTTTCGAAACTTACTTGTTCGCATGGCTCTTTCCACTATTCTGTCAATCCTATTGAAGAGTGAAAGTTTGTAAAGTACAGCGCAGCACTTGGGGCGAAGACAGCTAATGCTGTTCAAAGCAACAACTTCAGATCGAGTTCGTAGTGTGAAAACGCTAGAATGAAATTGTGGATCCTGATATGAGTGTGTATGAGTTGACTGCAAATGGAGAGAAAGCACAGAACCCGCCAATGCAGCCGTTAAGTGAGGACTACCTCTGTTTCCTCCTTAAAGGCCGATGTCCTAGTTGGGGAATCGAGCGATTCGCTAGCGATTCGCTCGATCCGAGCGTTGCACCAGCGAATTCGAACTTTGTGCAGCGAGTCGAACGATGTTCCAGCGAGTCGAACTAGGTACCAGGCGACTCCATAGTGGCGGGACCTTAACTTTGCAAAGGAACAAGGCCGCGCCACATTCAAGCAGTGTCCCCGTGACTAGGGGACGCTGTTTGCAAGTGCGCAGTTGACAGTGGGCACTGTTGAAAGTGGCGGGCTTCCTTTGAAAGTTGGGTCCCGCAACTATTGAGTCGGTGGTACCTAGTCGACTCGCTGGTACATGCGTTCGACTCGCTGGCCGTCAAGTTCGAATCGCTGGGTTCGCAAACTATGACATCGGCCTAAATGAAGGGAGAGGCGAACCGGTTCGACCTAACTTGCTCCGCTGCCATTTATTGGTGGCTCGTGTCAGCAAGCACTGGAGCTGCAGCCGCATATTCATCAATACAATCAGGGACATATGCATCATTACAAACAAAGAAATACGACAATTAGATGAGTTAAGCAGTAAAACCATTCAAAAATAGGCAGCTCCTATTGAGGAAAGGGTACAGTTCACATGCAGTCGCACAAGGACCCACAGCCAAGCACGCGATCTGTACGGCCAGTGAGTGGGCGGTACCGAATATTGGGCAAAACCGTGGCGTTCAAGCCCCTTCTAGCGGCTTTTCAAATTGAGCTTTTTGTTCAGTAACACTTCTTATATTTTTAACCAGGGCTAGCTCGTCATCACCTTTACTGACGAAGGTATATACCCTGGGACAGTTGCTTCAGGTCTCCCTTGTTGTACACCATAACAGTCCTGGTTTTCCGAGGAGTGGCTACCTTGCACTTTGGCGCGCGGAAAAAGGGAACAAAGTTTTGACGATGATTAGCAGTGAATTCTTTAGAGGTTATCAAACAGGTTGAGATCGGGTGATGTACGTTCTCCACCAACTTGATGGTAAGTCAATTTCACAATAAGAACTGAATGAACGACGTATAAATCCCAGCTCACATAGTAAGTGGGTGGTGCTATGAGAGATCAAGAGATCTGAGCTGGAGTCGTGGACGACTTTCTCTATGGCCTTTCGTGATGCAGTGGCCGCTTCATACGGACATCGGAGGCAGGTCATCTTGGTCTTGTAGCTGGCAAAGCTTTGGTGGGTGATGCGAATGATCGCCCCAGCCTCTGCTGCTTTAGCTAACAGTAATCTCTTCTCTTGAGATCTTCCCTTATTGTCACTCTGCACAGTTCATAACCCCGGCCGTGATTTGATGACTGTATGCAGCTCATGCAGCTCCACGCAGCTTGAGAGTTCCCGAAAACAGATGTTCCTAAGTAAATTTCTGATTAGCTGGCTCTTCGCCTCTAGTATAGTGATGATTTTCAACGGCGGTATTCCTCGTAACTCTTCTCCGCGACGAATTCTCTCATATGTTGACGGGAGAATTAAAGTGGTTCTAACTGGTGACCGTTCAGAAGCCAGCTTCCTGAACTTTGCAGCTCAAAACACATCGAGAATGGACTTTTGCGCATAGGAGACCATGGCTCGATTCTTTGTACCTTTGGAACAACAGCGATGTCGGTCAGGTAAAAAGCTTTGGTTGGAGACGACGTTTTCTATCTCGTTATGAAACGGTTCATCAGGTGAATGCCAACAGCGAAGATGTCCAGGGTTTTCGGAACTGTGAGTTGCCAGGGATGGTGTTGGTCAACATGACAAACTCCGAACATCTTCCACCCTGCACATCTTATTGCATTACATGAGTACCGATGAGGGAAACTTAGCAGTCCTCCTTGCGTCAGTCTTAACATTAGATAGCTGACGATGACCTTGCCAAAGGTTCGGTCCTCCTTGCAGAAGTTAAAATAATATATAATATAAATATAAATACATAGACCATATAAAACATGAATATATATACCATATAAAATGTATCGTGTTTTTCTCCGTAGTGCTTGAACATGGTGCGTAGGCGTAAAAAGTTCTAGAAACAGGAGTCAAATCACATCTGAATCTCGACCGTCCCATTCGGGTCGCTAGGCTGTTGCACGAGTTTACTATGTATATGGTCAACTGCGAGGAGACCCACAGCGCCAACGTCTCTGCTGTCGCATGCTCCGAAGAACAGTTCTTCTCTAGTATCAAAAAGGGTGTGAAACGAGCGGTGCCTTCTCGTCTCGGTCAGTCCGTTGATGTCGTACTTCATCTTCCTGGCTTGCATCATAAGGTCTTCGACGTGATTCGGATGCAGACGTCGCTGCGGTAAAATCTCAGGTCGCAATCTTAGCCCTTATTTGTTTAGGTAGCCATTCGGGTTCTGGGATTTTAGCAGCCCCTCCCGAGCGGTCCTACCCAACACCGCCGTACTGGGGGCTCCCCCTCAGGCTCAGGGGAATGAGGCCCATTCACATTGCTGTATCCGTCATATTGACGGCTCACAAAAGCTTGCCAGGCTGTCGTGGGGCTAGGAAAGACTTCCAGGTAGTGAACCACGCCATTTTGGAGCGGAACAGACGCTTTGTTTTTGTTTTTGTTTCCGAATCATCCCTCCTGTACTTCTCAGTCACCTGTATACTGAATTCAAGCTTTTGACTGTGTCGATGTGCAGGATACCAAGCGCACACTCACACAATGCACCACACAAGGATGCACGGATACGCCTGAGCGGAGACAGCTTGTAGTAGACATGAATCAGGGCACCACTGCAGAAACATGGAGTCTATCCTCTGAGTAAAAACTTTGTGGGTTTTGGTCCGCGATTCATCCCCTTCCACCACCTGGGGTCGTGCCACGTAGCTTCGCCACTAAGCGGTCAGTTATATATTAGGTTGTCTTAAAAGTATTTGCCCATTTCCATGTGTATGTTGTGAAATCTTCAGGGATAATTTTGGTCATCTATTGCAGCAGACTCTAGTCAATGTTCTCTTCAGAGCATTTCTGCCATAGCATTTCCAAGCGATTATGGCTGAGAGAATCGACTTTGACCGAAAGCATATTTGGCTACTCTTGGTTCTAAAACCCAGAAAACGGTCCGTGGAAGAGAGTGACCCTCAGAGTGTCCTTCACGACATGGCAAAAATTTTATTGCCGATATCCAGAAACTCGAGAAAAAAGCCCTAAGTCGGTCAGCTTGTTACCCTGAGTGATGAGTTTCTTTTGGAGATGTTTGGAAACATTCCATGGTGCAATGCACGGTAACTGACACAGCTTTTCCACAGTTATCAGAACACAATAGCTGTTGCTCATTAGCTCCTCAAAAAGAAGAGAAATTATGGCAAAAGAGGATTTCGGGATTTCGGTGACGAACGCCCTCGGGAGCTTTCAGATTTTGCATGAACATTTTGATTCGCCGTCTATCTAGTGTTTGACCCTACTACTTTGGTGGAGGCAGCAAGGAGTGGGTTCCTCAAGTAAACTACACCCGCGAGCACCACTGGCTCAGACGAGATTCCGACGTCCATTCTGGCACTGTAACGTGAGAGGCAACCTTCGGAATTGCCAAAGCTGCAAGTGATTCGTTCACTGATAGCCTCTACCAACGAACTGCACTGCTGTTGTTGAACGATAATATAAGAAAACTGATAGCCCTCGGCACTATGCTTGGAAAATATTGCAAAGTTCACTTTATCCAAGCAACGGCCGTCGGAATTTTGAAGATGGTCCAGCCAAAGTCTCCAAGCCCTTTAGGGGATGTTCTGTCTCACCTATTGTGTTTAGCAGATCTGGCCTCAACAGAATACCCTCTGCTTCTGTTGCTGCTTTCAACTGAAAGAGGGAGAGCTTCATGATTCGGACTAAAACGGAACTCTTCCAGTTTTTTTTTGCCAAGGAAGCTGAGGATTTTTAGGCAAACGACCTTTATAAGTCAACTGCTGAATGGCAGTATGTTGGCGATTATGATGGGGCTATACATATTGCTTGACTTGCTGATTGGGTTAAGGAAGAAAAGTGGATTTGAAAAAATTCGCAAATGGGTAGACTTTTAGGACAGCCTAATAGGACCCTCAATGGATGAGGTCCGTGGGCTACGTCTATCTAAATCGGAAATCAACTGACGAACTACATAGCACGGGACCTGAGTAGACGGGACGAGGGGCTGGGGGAGGGAGTGTATAAGGCATCGAGGGAGTAGGGACTAGCGAAAAGACGGAAAGCATCGGTTCACTATTCGTTCCTGCATCCAGGGTGAATATCGGTCGAGAATTCCTCAATGGCACCTCGAGAATTTTTGCCTGACCAGTAACGTTCCCGCGCGCACATTCACACTCGCCATGTGCGAGCCGTGTGCGCTCTTCGCGCCGTTTACTCTCAGCACTACTCTCGCACTGTACAGAGCCATGGTGGAAGATTTTCTCGACCGCTATTCACGCTGCCTGCATCCCAGACTACCTTAACCTACCCTTCAGAAGCTTGAGCTTGGCGCATGAAGGACGAGCATGCGTTTAGCATTATCCAACGCGCTATCGAGAGCAGGATGTTTCGAGTAACCCTATAGGCACAATTGAAGTGAGAAATTTTGGGTTTGAGGCTCAGGTGGGAAAGACACATCATGCAATTTAGTGATGACCGTTTGACCGAAACAGTTACTGAATGGATCCCAGGAGACGTCATACGAACACCTATACAACCGCCTGTCCAATGGTTATCACGTAAGCTCTGAACGAAAGGAATGAAAGGCTGCGTGTCCCACGAGCGAAGAAGATCCACTGGACTATCCGAGCGCCTGTATGTGAGAGGCACGATGCTTTGAAACACTGACTCTGTTGACAACAAAGTCAGTGTAGACTTTAGATCAAAACGCTCAATTCTGGATGCCGTACATGACTAGCATCCTTAATGCCATAGACCACAAATACAATGGTAATTTTCGTAGCTGCAGTTGACGTTGGAACATTGCAAGAACTTAAATTTCAAGCATGACCAAACCAATCTAGTTCTATTCACTTCACAGCGGACACTTTTCGAAGATCCCAAGGAGTCATAAATGAATAGTATACGCACTGTCTCATGATTGTAACTCCACATAAGGATTTCCCAAAATCTCATAAATTTAGATGTTTTAGAAAAAGTCTCCAATGTAGCAATGTGTTGAACACAAACACGAACTTGTCTGTAAACATCAGCTTCCAGCTCAATATCCCAGGAATATTTTCTAATAATTTTTGTAAAGGGCCAATTAGTCGACGTTCCAAAATTATAACTTCATGGTTTCCTTCCACAGATGATGCCTTCTGCATTTTTCACACAAGAATGAACTTGGGACTCTTTCAGACGCACGAAACATTGTTTCATTGGAACATTGTGTTTCAAAGAAGATTCAATAGCAGAGCACGGCCAGGTAGAAGTGAGTGTTTCTCTTGTAACACAGCCTTTGTTTCCATCGAAAAGAGGCGGGAGATCTTCGAGTTCTTCTCAGCTCCATCTTAGGTAAAATCACTGAAGAAATGCTTGAGCTTGGCGTGAATTTGGTCATGCTCTCTTGTGATTGCCTAGTCTAACAGTTTTGAGACGACCTAACCTTTTTAAAACTCAGGCAGCAGCTTCCATTATACTGTCCCTTTAAGCACAATAAAAAAAACTGGTGAAACGGAAGTGAAAAATAATAGAAGAACATGAGGTGGAGTTATAATTTTGAAACGTCAGCTAAGTGACCTTCCACACTTTTTGTATTAAAAAAATCCCTGGGATCAAGTTGGAAGTTGATGTTTATGGGAATTTCGTATTTGTGTTTAACAAATTGCCACATTGGAGACTTTCTCTGAAACATCTAAATTTGTGAGATTCTAGAAATTTCTTGGGTGGAGTAATGATTATGGGCCGCGGTGTAGTTAGATTCTCGAATTTGTCAAGTATCATGGCAGTGGCACGACATTGATTCTGCTCAGCAGTAGAACTGCTCAAAGCATCGTGCCCCTCACATGCAGAAGTGGTTTCTTCGGTATGGAGTGCTATTAATGGAAAGCCAGGTCGGTCCCCTGAGCCAAACTTCACACGACCACTATGGGAGGAGCTGCAAAGACGTTTGTGAAAAAAAGCTACGAATTTGGGCGAAAATTTGGTCGTATTTCAAGAAAAATGGTACAAGATAATTCTAGGAAATACTTAATGAATATTCTGTGCAAACTCGGATCCGATCTAGAGACTTTCAGGAGAGAAAACTTCAAAAAATCTTTTTTTTTGTCAATTTTCGGCCGCGACTGTAGCTCTGAAGAAGAAAGAAAGCAAGATGACGAAAGATGTGCAATAAGAAACTGAAGTATGAGTGACCTTGCTCTCATTGGTTTGGCTACACCTCATTAAAGCATAAACTCCATGGTTAACTTCAACCTCCTAAATTTCCGGCGAAGGATGAAGGATGATCATTTATGCCTACGCTCAAGCTTGCGTTTCGGAGATTAAGTTCAAGTGAAGGTTCCACGGCAGTAGATTCTCCTGTTTTTCTTACAGCGACACACACTTTGATCAGAGAGCAAATCTGAAACTTCGGAGCTCTCTTTTAATTCGTTTTCTACTTGATCTGCTGAGGAACCTGGAAATTTGGCCCTAATCTCCTGTATTTATACGTGATAATTTTCCGTTGTTTTTCAGGAAAATTCCTCTTTTTGGGACTGGGTTTTCAGAACGGATTCTTGGAATTGGGTTTTCAGAACGGTATTCCTCCTGTCATTGACTGAAAAGTCTGAAAAGGACCATCGGTACCACCTTGCAGCTTTATCAATCGAAAATGAAATCCGACGGAATAGTTTTGGGTATATGTATCAAATACCAATATGTAAATGAATTCTCATTGAGAAAGATTCAATACTCGCTGTTGCTACGTGAATTTGCGCTAACATCTGTTACGATTCTCTATCCTATTATTTCCTCTACAATGAGGCCTTGAACTGCTAACGTTTGAATGGCTTGTACATTTTTTTTGGCAGTAGTGAAGGTTGTTGTCTTTCGAGTGATGAAGTATTCTTTCAGGAGCAGGACTCTGCCCTCCATAACCCACTTACTGAGTTGTCTGTAGACAAATACGAGTATATCAGCCTAAGGATAAAGATGATTGCCGCAATGCCCAGGAGAGCCGCAGCAACCTGAAAAGTGAGTGTTGTGATCTGGAGAAGTAAATACTCTCTTCAATACAAGTGGCAGTCTCATACTCACTGCAACTATTACTTCCACGGCGTGGATTTGATGTTCAGGGTCTAGGTGATATACGGTGAAAATTCTATTAGAATCATCCGGTAAATCCCTGAAATGTGTCAAGTGGTCTGTTAACTGTCTCATTTTCTCTTCGCAATTATTTTCCCAAACAGTTTTACTGCGCATGCATTCGCGTGCTTCACACAAGACTGCAATAAAATACATGGTGGCGAAAAATTACGTGCGCCAAGAAAAACGTCATAACTTCATTTCTGTTCGATAAAAATCCAAAGGAAATTAATTCAAAGCAGCAAACTCTAACATTCGATAATTATAAAAAAGTGCCGAAGTGGCTGCTGTCAGCTTTGGTATAGATCTGAATTAGTATCGCGATGGAGTCGATGTGAGGCGAAGCTGGAGGGTCTCCTGGTGTGAAGAAAACAATTCTCCCATCCAAGCAAATAAAAAGTCCTAAATCACCTTTAACTTTTCTGCTAAGCTGGAACATTTTTTATTGGAAAATGGTTGCAAGAATTCCGTTGGCTGAAAATCTGATGATTTAGAGCAGTAACAATGCTTTGAGCGACCCTCCATTGATTTTTATATATAAAATCATGAAACACTGCGAACATATTTCATGAAGAGGTCTAGAAAGGTCTGATGCTCTGGAAGCAAAGTCACAACAATGTTGTCTTCCTTTGTCTATAAACGAAAAATAAAGTCAGGGTATCTTTTGCGGCGCACGTAGTAATTTTTCGCCACCCTATAAAACAAGGCCATTGATATTCTATCAAGCTGAAAAGAAAGTTCTGCGACGCCCTTTCTAAAATTTTCTTTTTTTTTCTGAAAAATTCATGGGTAACATTCATGACTAACAACCGGTAAAGTATTCTCGTGGCCTCAATCCACGCGGTGGATACAAATGGTGCGGTCAGTAGTTGTCCAAGAAAATTCAAAAAATTCTCGACCACTAGTAAATCCATGCTCCGAGTCACTGTCTAGTACAAATGTCTCCATAACTATGGATTCGTGTCAACGACCGACACTATCTGTAGTAGCTTCAATAGGCATGCCGTTCACCGCTACAGCATGTTTCACCTTTACCAGCACTTTCGATCTTTTGATATTTTTACAAGGAGCCAGCGGTGTTCCGCACACTCCATTAGAGATAGGGCTCTCACGAAAGCTCCACTACAAATTCTTCGCTATGGGCACCGTTGTGTAGGTGGAGGTGTAGGCTGCGAAACTCCAGAAGCTGGCCGAAGCAGCTTGTCAGGAGCCCTTGTACCGCGACAATATTCTTTTCTTTCATAACATGCGAATCACCATGATCCGAAATGAGCCCGGTAAGAAATTCTGGAGCTGCGGCAAGATTTCTTACCTCTCTGAGAGTATTTCCCTGGTCGAGCTATAAATGACTGCCACCTAACTGGACCTTAAATCATCATCTTGATGACGAAATAATTAGACGATCAACTCCAACTCGAAAGTGAGGTGGCCTCCTTTCTGGACCCGCACTACGCTGGGTTTTGGTGAAGCAGCATCAAGAAATTTTCTGAGCGTAGGAGACAAGTGGTGGACACTCACGATAGATATAAGACCGGTCAGGAATGATAACCAGAAAAGATAAAATTAAAATCAAAAATTCAGAAAAGTGTCGCAGGACTTTCATTCCAACCTGATATATACGCTGCACTTCATAATTAAACCAATTTCCCAAAAACCTTTATCTCAAGATGTGTTTGAAAAGGTGAGATGGAGGAACTGTAAGGCATATCAACACCGTTCTAATTCCAACGCAAAATTCCAGTTTAAAGGCAAAAGTCGGGCTCAATGAGGGGTATCATGGTGACTGAAACTGAGTATAGAGATGCGAAGTGGAACGACAGTGGAGAAAAAACTGAGAAATACCGTCGACAAGGTCGTTAACAAAACCCTCTTTCCCACTAGCAGTAAAGGAGGCTTGGGAAAGAGGCACGTACAAACAAGTTTTCTGGAGATGTCAGTCGTTCTATCAGTTGATACGGCAATCAACCTCGCTGATTTCACACGTTATGCCAGCTACGCACCACTTTCGGAGGTGGGCGGTTGGAGCGCCGCCAGGCGGCGAAAGCGCTTAATACGTGCCCTGGAGCCTTGTTACGGCGCCGTCTGGGATTCTGAGCATGGTAACGTCTCTGTGGGTGCGTAGCCATGCACAAAGGCGACAAAAGGGATTGATTTGATCCACTAAGCCTGACTCGTGCCTTTATGGAAGTAGTAGTTTGTTAATTTTTCAAAAACTATTCGCTCTGCCCATTCCTCAAAACCATTTCCACCACATTTTTCCCCGCTGGATTTTGCTTTGAAAAACCAAATTCTGAAATTATTATCAATTTAGGCTTCTCAGCTTGTGGCAAAAGTGAAACCGCTCTCAGACTTCCGTGAAGGGAAAATCATAGCAAAAGAGGCGTAAGAACTGTCGAAGTGTCAGTTCACCCTAGAATTTGGTGGATTACACCTTATAACAAACAATTTCTTCAAAGTTCTTACAGTATATAATGTTGTAAGGTACCCTGGCTTATAATCGACCTAGATAAGCGCGGAATCATGAGAAAATAACAGAAATTTATAAAGCCAAGTGCGTAAATCGAAACTTCTTCGAAAAGTTGTTGTTTTAGTGAAGGATTAGTAAGAGGCGTTGAGACGCAAATTTCACGAAGTTCATAGCGCGCGTCCCAGCTGTAGTGGAGTGTTGGTTCCAAGAGATGATGCGCAGAGTGGGACGGGAACATGTTCGGTGGGGAACAGGAAGTGATAAAGTTCGATACCAAATTGCAAAATTCGTAGAAATATAGAGACCATTCATAGCCATATTCTGATAGATAACGCACTTCATTTCAGTATCATCTCATTGCGTCGTTGTCGTCAACGTAAAATACCTTTCCACCGCTACAGTCCCAAAGTCCCTGAGTCCTATGATGGATGGACGATAAAGTATTTCTATTGCAAAATCATAGGCATCAATATTATTCGACCGCTAAATCATCCTGACATCCAATGCATGGTGGCTGTTTACAGACACCACATTAGCTCCGCCTTCCACCGCGGTTTCAGACGATTGGCGAAAGCATATTTGGCTTATGGGTTCGTTAACAAACCAGGAAAAACGCCGTACAGACGAGTGACCCGCAGAGTGTCGCTGCACGACAGGGGCAAAAATATTTGTATTGCCGATATCCAGAAACCTCGAGCAACAAACCCTAAGTGGTCAGCATGTTACCCTGCAGTGATGAGTTTCTTTTGGAGATGTTGGAACACATTCCATGGTGCCAATGCACGGTACCTGACACACTGTTCCACAGTTATCAGAACCACAAATAGCTGTTTGCTTCATTAGCTGCCTCAAAAGAAGAGGAAATCTATGGCAAAGAGATTCGGATTTCGTGACGAATCGCCTCGGGAGCTTTCAGATTGTGCAATGAACATTTTGATTCGCCGTCATGGCTAGTGTTTTGACCCTACTACTTTGGGGACGGCAGCAAGGAGTGGTTCCTCAGTCAACTACCCGCGGCAGCACCACTGGCTCAGACGAGATTCCCCGCGTCCATTCTGCGCACTGTAACGGAGAGGCAGGACCTTCGAATTGCCAAGCTGCAAGTGATTCGTTCACTAGATCAGCTCTACCACACGACTGCAATGCTGTTTTGAAGCGATAATCACTAGAAAACTGATTAGCCGTCGGCCTTGCTTGGAAAATGCGCCAGTTCACTTTATCGCAAGCGGGCCGTCGGAATTTGAAGATGCGTCCAGCCAAAGTCTCCAAGCCCTTTATGGGATTCTGTCCAACGCATGTTGTTTTAGCAGAATCTGGCTCACAAATACCCTCTGCTTCTGTGGCTGCTTCAACTGAAGAGGGAGAGCGTCATGATTCGGACTAAACGGAACTCTTCCAGTTTTTTTTTGCCAAGGACGCTGAGGATTTTTAGGCAATAAGCACCTTTATCCACCGAGTAACCTGCATGAACAGCAGTATGGTTGGCGATGTATGATGGGGCTATACATATTGCGTGACTATTGCTGATTGTTAGGAAAGAAAATTGATTTTAAACAATTCGCAAATGGTAGACTTTTAGGACAGCCTAATAGGCCCCTTCAATGGATAGGTCCGTGGGCTACGTCTTACAGTGCGTTTCAAAAGTATGTGCACAGCCCTCAAAATTCACGTTTGAAAGGGAACCATGAGTGTTTCTTTGCTATGAAAATCCTTCTCAATCGATTTCTCGTAGTCGATAACCTATCTAAGGGAAGCAAAGCAGATTAAATCGCCTCACCGTTTCGCAAAAAAATTTTTTGGATGAAATTTTTTCTTTCGTTTTTTCAAAAGTATGGGCACCTTACAAAAGACAAAGACATAGCTGAGATTAGAAACCAGTGGGCTCCAGAGTTTTCTAATTAGCTCAAAGCATCTTGCCTGCATAACTCTGAACCGCGTTTGGCATAGCTGTTCGATCGCTGATCGGCCCAAATAGCTTTCTACCGCCGCCTTCAGTCAGCCGCGAATATTATACTTGCCCGTTCTAAAGTTAACGCGCTTCATCAAGGGCTCCTATAGGTTGCGCCAAGGAAGGACACACAAGGCGATCTATCGCCTCCGCACCATTTTGGTTAATGGCATTTTGGTAGATTGCGAAAACATCGAAAGACACGTGGTCGTGTTGCTAAAAAAATGCAATTCTGTCGCTCCGCTTCGTAAGGAAGGGAATAGGCATTGGAGCACTGCTTGGTATTCTTTACATTCAACGCAATAATGGACAACGCGCAAACTTCTGTTTTCGCTTGATTGCGACAACCGGCCGACAGACCATCAAACGGCTCTTCCGAAATTCCTTCTCGGAGAGCACGGAGCCGACTCACGGCCAGAGCCTCTCACGTTAGTAGCAAATCCACTTGGGCCGTCAAGATCGAACTCTTTCCATGAGTTAAGCATTACCGAGGAGCAAGAATCCATAAAAAGTTGCTTGTTCTGAATAATAGGAAATTCTCGAAAACCGGTCTTCGCCGTGCCTACTACTCAATGTTGCCATGTCTGTCGAGCAGAGCTCCAATGCTGGCGAAATCTGTTGCTGGGCCTTGAAGTGGAGTAGCCTTTCGCAGGTCGTCGAGTGGTGTATCACTTGAGCGGATGAGGCGGTTAGTGGTCATTTTCGAGGCTGCGAATAAAAATCTCGACGCTCGCGACTGCTCGAATGAAGACAACAGCGATGTGGGGACCTACTCTCTTGTCCTGTTCTGAGCATCAAGGATCGGGATGGATGCGGAGTGTTGCTGAGTTAGATTTATTTTAGGGTGCCAGATAATCTTCGAATGCATTACAGTGAACGACTAAGTTATCGGGCGATTTCTAGATTGCGAACGTCATGGTCATGGCAGAACTTCGTCTAAGCGTGCTC
The DNA here is from genome assembly GCA_036418205.1 of Ostertagia ostertagi. Taxonomy (NCBI): domain Eukaryota; kingdom Metazoa; phylum Nematoda; class Chromadorea; order Rhabditida; family Trichostrongylidae; genus Ostertagia; species Ostertagia ostertagi. The sequence goes on along the minus strand of MU868511.1, from coordinate 26,771 downwards.
ATCTTCAGAAGAAGTATGGCGCGAATTGACATGACGACGAAATGAAAACAGCAAAGTCCGGATTGAAATCGGTGGAAAATTCGGCGCCAAAATCTGATCTTCTTCAAGTGTTGCACCTACTTTGGAACCACAAAAGAAAAAAATTTTCATCCAGAAATGGGTTTCCGAGAAGCTGAGGCGACATTAGGCTGCTTTGCTTCCATTCATAGCGTTATCGACTACGAAGAAATCGATTGAGAAGGATTGCATCGGCACGAAAACCGCATGGTTCCATTTCAAACGTGGAATTGGGAGGGTGGGCACCATACTTTTGAAATGCACTGTATCTAATCGGGAAAAATCAACATGACGAGAACTACACTAGCACGGGACGCTGAGTAGAAGGGACGAGGGGTCGGGGGAGAGTGTCTTATAAGGGATCGAGGGAGTAGGGAACGAGCGAAAAGACGGCAAAGCATCGGTTCAACATTCGCCTTCCTGCAAATCCAGGGGTGAAATATCGGTCGAGGAATTTCCTCAATTGGCACCTCGGAGGAATTTCTTGCCTGACAGTAACGTTCTCCGCGGCGCACATTCACACTCGCATGCGCGAGCCGTTGTCGCGCTTCTCTCCGCCCGCACGTTTACTCTCAGCACTACCTCGCACTGTACAGGAGCCATGAGTGGAAGATTTTCTCGACCGCTATTCACGCGCCTGCACCCCAGAGCTACCTTACCTACCTTCAGAAGCTTGAGCTTGGCGCATGAAGACGAGCATGCGTTTGCGCATTATCCCAACGCGCTATCGATGAGCGGAGGTTTCGGAGAGAACCTATTGAGGCACAATTAAGTGAGAAATTTTGGTTGGAGGCCTCAGGTGCCTACAACGCGCGGAGAACTACATCAGTACGGCCAACATTTAAGAAAATGGAGTCACGGTTTTGACCCGAGTTACACAGAATATGATCCAAGGAGGAGTCATACAGGACACCCATCGATGACCAACCGCCTGTCACGACTAAGGTTAAACCACGTAAGCTCTGAACGAGAACGCCAATGGAAAAGGGGCTGCGAAACAAACTGAACGACGGAGCGAAGAAGGACCCCTGGACTATCGAGCGCCTGTATAGTGAGAGGCACGATGCTATTGAACCATAAGACTCTGTGACAAAAAGCCAAAAGTAGAGCCTGGATAGATGCTGTTTACGATCGTAACCGACGACTCAATTCTGTGCGGATGGCCGCCACAAAGGGAGCAAGGATCTTAGGCATCTTTATAGTGTGCCATTAGAGCCACATACAATTGCGGACATGGTTTCCGAATCAAAGCAGTGCAGGCTTCAACGTCCATAGACGACACAGTTGCCAAGAACTTCAAATGTACAAGCGATGACCAAACCAAGGGTGCTTAAGAAGTGTCTATTCCACGGTTCACTTAGGGGGACACCCTTCTTTCGAACCAAAAAATACGCACAAGAGAGTCGATTTAAATGCACCGAATAGCTCACTGACGCCCACAGGTATCTCCAACGATGCTGTAACTCCACAATAACGGAATTTCCCCGAAAATCTCATGGAAATTTAAAGGTAAGTATGCCTTTGGTAGAATAAGAGAATCTCTCGACATTGTAGCAAGTGATGTTATTGAAACACAAGACACGATACTTGCTCTGATAAATCAAGCTTCCGAATTACAATGATTCCCAGCGAATATGTTCCAATCTACATAATTTCTGGTAAAGGGAAGCGAATTAGTCGATCGTTGCAAAACCTTATATCTTGACGCAAACACCATAACAAACAAAAATAAAGGATTAACACTGTCCAGAGCAAAGAATGAAGTCGCCTATATGCATTTTTCACACGATAGCCTAGGTAATGCGACTTGGGCACTCTTTACAGAACGCAGACGGAAACAGTGGTACTTCATCTGATGGAACAAATTGTGTCGGCCCACCCGGTTCCGCAAAGGGAAACGAGTTCAATAGCAGATGCGCAGACGGGCCGAGCGTAGAAGTGGAGGGTGTGTTGTCCTCTTGTAATACCAGCCTTGGCATCCGCACTCCACAAGAGCAGAGAGGGAAAGGCGGGAGCGCACTCATATCGCTCGCCTTGAGCTTCTACAGCCTCGCTTACGCGGCCACAGATCCCAAGGCTAGACAAACGTGACGTTGGACCTCGGGTCGGGCGCCGCCTAACACCAAAAAACACATGCACCAAAACAGGACGCGAACAAAAGCAAAGGTGCCCAACTAAGGAGGAAAGCAGGAACGGCAACAAACCCGCAAGATCGGCGAATTTGGTCACAGCTTAGCCGGCTATAGTTGATCAGCTCGAGGTCTAACCACCGTTTTGAGGGACGCACCCGACCCCACGGAACCTGTTAGTAAAGAACTCTCCAAGGGAGTAGAACGCCAGCTTGCATGTATACGTGTCCTTTAAAAGCACAAAAGTAAAACACCAGGACCCAACTGGCCCAACCACCTGGGCAAAGGTCCGAGAGTGAAAAATAATAGAAGAACAGTGATGTGGGAGTGGGTAAAATAAATTTGAAATCGGGTCAAGCCATGAACGTGACCTTCCCAAGCACTTTGTGTTAGCCAAGCTATCTTGTCTTGTGTATAAAAAAAATCCCACTGGGATCAAGTCTGGAAGTTAGATGTTCATTGGGAATTTTCGATTTGTGTTTAACAAATTGCCACATTGGAGACTTTCTCGGAACAATCAAATTTGTGAGATTCTAGAAATTCTGGGGGGTGGAGTACATGATTAGGGCCGCGGGTGTAGCTTAGATTCTCGAATTTGTACAAGTATCATGGCAGTGGCACGACATTTGATTCTGGCCTCAGCAAGTAAGCCACACCTGACGCTCAATAGCGAGACATCGTGGCCCGCTCACAAATGCGAGAAAGGCTTGGGCGGTTTCTGTCACGGCGTAATAACGACGAAGAGGCCGCTTAGTACATCGGCGGAGAAGCGCAGGTCAAGGCGTCCCCCTGAGCAACCAAAGCCTTCACTCACCGGGAACTCACTGGCGAGGCGCAGCATTGTGCAAGAGAGCGCTCTTGATTTGAAAAAAAGCGGCGTGCCCGAATAGCCTGTGAAACAACGCGGAAAGACGGACATGTTCGGATGAATATTTCCAAAGAAAATAAGATCGGCGTACCAAAGGGAAGTTTCCCTAGGCCCACCCTACTGAGAGGTGAATATTAACTGTGCAAAAATCTACCGCGGATGCCGAAATCTACGCGAGCTTTCAGGCAGAAAAGATAACAGACACCATTTCTCAAAAAATCTTTTTGGACACCTGGCGCCAAGGGGAACGGGAATGTAAGAAAAAAGCTCCCGCTACGGAAGGTCGAGGCCCGGACTGTTAGGGCTGCTGAAGAAGAAAGAAAGCAAAAAGGTGAAACAGAAAGAATGAGTTGGGCAATTAGATACTGCATATAAGCAGGTGACCATGAACCTGACTATCATTTGAAGAGATATAGGGGAAGAAACCAACACCTCATTGGAAAGCGGATAGAAGCTCGCCATGGTTACTTTCAAACCTCACTAGACCATTTCCGGCAGGAGGGAAAGTGAATGGAAAGGTGGCATCTAATATGACCTCACGCTAGCCGCGAGCGAGCCCAAAGCAACCGAGGGAAAATGTAGAAGCGTTTCGGAGAACTCTAGGTGTCAAAAAGTAGAAAGCGTTCCAACGGGCCGTGAGAGTACTCCGATCTTCTTGCTAATAACAGCCGAACACGGACACGGGCTGAATCAGAGAGCAAATCTGGAAACTTCGGAGCCCTTTTAATTGTTTCGACTATGATCTGCTGCAGGAGACGGGGAATATTGGACAGCTAACTCTTACCTGGATCACTAGATATACAAGGTAAAACAGATAAATGTTCCGTGTGGTCGTCCAAGTAAAAAAATTCCATCCTTTCTATGAACTGTTTACAGAACGGGTACTTCCTCCTGTCATTGACTGAAAGAGGATCTGAAATGGAGAGCCGAAAATGCGCACAGATATAGACAAAGAGGGTAGCACCGTGCAGCTCGATTATGCAATACGAAGCATGAAAATACTGAGAGCGAAGATCGCCTTGTATGTAGAGGAATAATCATGGTATCCGAATTAATAACGGAGATGTAAGAGATTGAAAATGACTAAGCATGATGAGCAAAGAGGATTAGCAACAAAATAACTCAGACTAGATATCTGCCTATACGCCAGGACATTATTCAAAGCAACTAAAGAAGCATCAATGATATCGAATGAATGCTCCTATACCTATTATCCTGCCTACTACAAATGAAGCCGTTGAAGCAAGTAAATAAGCTAAACGTGTGAAATCGTGAATATAGTACAAAACAGATGATTTAATAATTGAGAACAGAAAAGTAGAAAAAGTTAGTGAAGGGTTTGTTGTCATTAAGTCGGAGATAAGAATGGAAGATAAAATCACTTTGCAACAGGAGCCAAGGAACTCGACGCCCAACCATCTATGGCCCTCCATAACCACTTACTGAAGTTGTCTGTAACCAAATATGAGTATATCAGCTAAGGATAAAGATGATTGCCGCAATGCCAGGAGAGCCCCAAGCACCTGAAAGTGAGTGATTGTGATCTAGAGAAGTGAGATACCTGCTGGCGTTCAATTACACAGAGGGAGCTCAATCGATACTCACTGCAACTATTACGTTCACGGCGCTGAGATTGGATGTTCAGGCTCTAAGGTGATATACGTGAAAACTCTATAGAATCATGCGGTAAATCCCTGAAAGTGCAAGTGGGATGCGTAAGGGTTAGGACTGCTCTCAATATGTATATCTAAACGAAACTCGCAGTAAATGCCATATAATGCCAAACGTTTTACCTGCAGGCGCAATGCATTCGCGTCTTCACACAAGACTGCAAATTAAATGAGATTACCAATAAGCGGCTGAAGGGGAACGAGCAAAATAGGCGCTGCGCCACGGAAAAAACGACACACAACTTCATTGTTCCTGCGTTCCGTATAAAATTCAACGATCGGCAATATAATAATTTCAAACCGCAGCAAACTACAAAATTCGCGAAATTAGAAAGGACCGTGTCCTTGGGCCGAAAAAGTAGGAATGACGTAGTCAGCATATCTGGTGATTAAGAAGTCAGACTGACATTAGGTATCGCGAGGAAGGAAGGCGATGGTGAGAAGAACGAAAGCCCCTGAGAGTGGTCCCATAAGTACCTGGTGTGGACAAGCAAGGAGAAAAAAACTTACCATCCAAAGCAAGATAAAAAAAGACCTATACCCATCAACCATTTACACTTATTAAATCTGCTGACAAGACTGGCCAACACTTTTTTCCCTTGAAAATGTACCCGGCCTAGACGCAAAATTCCGTTTTGGCCTCGCCCAAAATCTGTTCGATGATTTAAGTTCAAGCAGTAACACATCGACTAGTTGAGCGACCCCTCATTCGCGGCTCTCTCTAGTATATAACTTCCATGAACGACTGCGATACATACTCTTCATGGAAGACGCTCAGCTAAAATGGCCTTCTGATCGCTCTCGAACGCACCACCACATCACGACTCCCAACTCCAACGTACTGTTTCTTCAACTTTTCGCCTTAATACTAACCAAACGACAATAGATAAAGTACCCAGATCCGGTTATCTATAATTGCGCGGCGCACGTAGTGAATTTTTCTCCCTCTGGCCACCCTATCTAAATTGAAAACAAGCCCCGTCATTTGATATGCTCTATCAACGCCATGACAAAGGAAAGTTCCGGACGACGAACCCTTCCTAAAAATTCCTTCCTTTTAATTTGTCTGGACAAACTCTCAGCCCAAACAAAGAAACGGTTCGGGCGGCATCATGGCGCGGGTAAACATCATCAGACTAACCAAACAGGTGGTAATGCCAAAGATATCCTCGTCGGAACCTGTTCAATCCACGCGGGTCAAGGAAATACAAATGGTCGGTCAGTAAGGGTTGGATCCATAGAAAAATGTTTGAAAAAAAATCTGAACCGATCCGGACCCTTAAGTAAAGTGACGTAAGAAGTGGCTCCGAGTCATCTAGATCTATAGTACAAAGATGGGTAGCTCAAAAACAGACAACCTAAATGGATTCGTGTCAACGACCAGTACAAAAACATCAATCGCATAAAGTAGCATTCGAATAAGCTCATGCGTCCCGCGTAGCAGCAAAGTTATCACCTCCTAATGTCAGCGGGGCAACGGTAAGTCGGAATCTAGAGGCCTCCATTTTTACAAGCCCGGAAAGAGGCCAAGGAGTCAGAAAGCCATAGGTCCGCACAATCCAAAATTAGAGACGTACCGAGCGGTCTCTCACGATAAGCTCCACTACAAATTTCTTCGCTATGGGCATCACAAGCATTGGATCGCATAACCCGCGTGGAGCCAGCGCTAGCCGCAAGAGGAGACTCCAAGGAGAGCATTGGGGCGGCACAAGAAGCTTCGATGCAGGCAAAAGCCGTGTAGCCGCGATCAAATGTTTCGTCCCCCTTCCGCTTTCGAGCTGAACATTATGCGAAAATCAGCCGCATCGCAAGACGCAAAGAATGAAAGGGCCCACATGACCCCGCCCGTAAGAAACTCTGGAGCTGCGGCCGGCAAGGAAGAGAAGAAAGCGAATAATTCAACCTCTGACCGTGTGCTGAATCAGAAAGCTACTTCTGCCCCACCGGGGCGTTTGCCAGCTATAGCGACATGAACATCCGACCACGGGGTGAACTGGGACCTGTACACATCAATCATCCGACTGCTCAGACGTGACAGAATAATCTAGGACGTAGTCGAGACTCACACACTCGAAAAGATGAACGCGGCCACCTGGAGCTCGCTAAGTGCATCGTGGACCCCGCACTACAGCAAATAGCTGGTTTTGGACTGACACCCGCAAGCAACAGAAGCACAATCGAAGACACAGTTTAATCCCTCAGGACGACGTACCGGAAGAGACGACAGGACACGGACACAAATGAGGGGCAAACACGAGGAGTGGATCGGCACACTCGCACCGCATAGATATAGACGGGTCAGAAGAGCAACATGCACTAAACCGAGAACAACCTGAGGACAAAGAATAAGAATACAATAGAATTAGCAGAAACCAGCGTGAAATCAAGGACTGATAATTCATTGGACGCAAGGCCGCTGAAATGAGGAATATACGCCGGAAAGTGGGCACGATATCGCAGTAAGTAAAAAACCCGAAGGCGCAAGATAACATATGGTACACTGCTTAAATGAACGAAGATGTCAGGTCCGTTATGACAGCAAGACGGGAAAGTGATCGGAGGCAAAGGCGCGGAGAGGGAAGATGTAAGGAAATAAAGCTATACACACAGCAGCAAACACGATGCTTGATAGGATGCTTGAAAAGGATAGACAGAAATAATGACAGGAGAGAATAGCCGTAAATCTAACCAGAGACAACAGGAAAGTGGGCGGTGGGAGGGAGATACAAATGTCCCAAAAGGGGGCGGGGACACGCGACAAAAGGGACGACCCAGAGGAGTATCAGATGGTGAGCGATAGCAGGAACCGGAGCACCTGAAGTGATCCGGACGCAGAGGAGCTGTAAGCGAAGTGAGCAACGGACCGCACAGCTCGCGCCCACGCAACACCCCGGGACAGGGGCGAGACCGCAAACACGGACCGAAGCGCAATATAGTGGGGGGCGGCGCGGAAGAGTGTTAACGGGCCGATCGACGGTACGTCCAAGACGGACGCACCCAAGGCGGGGGCGCGACAAGTATGCCCAAAAGGGGCGTTCAAAAACCGCTCCTCACACATCCAGAACTGAGGGCAGGTGAAAGGAGGCGTGCGGACCAAACAGGCAGGGCGGGGCAGGCGCAAAAGACAGGCACCGCGGAGGGCCCCAGTGAGACAGCGTGGAACCGAAAGCCCAGGCAGGGACGAGGGCTGCAGACATTACGAAGGCTTTCATTTGGAGAAGGACCGTCAGCGTGGCGTGGTACACTGAAATGGGTCAGCCCCTGGAACGGGGCAACTCAAACTACAGCATGAAATCTTACAAGGGGCGGGAGTATAATAGCCAGCGCTCTCAACGGCAAAGGCCAGCACTTGCTCAAGAGGGTAGGGCTGGGCGCGTTGTAGAGGCGCCGGGGCGAACCACAAGGCCGCAGGCAGGCGGAAAAAAAGCGGCTATAAACCATGTACCCAAACAAGGGTGGACCGGAACCTTAAAGAGGGAGAGCCACGACTTGTCTGCGGACGTGCAGAGGGGCAAACGCACTGCCGGGCACAACGAGAGCCACGGGGCGCCAAACAACGACGGGAACGCCCACAGAGCACGAGGGAGGGCGAGCACCACGCAAGGTCAGTCGACGGGACCCGGGCACCGAGCACACACCCCGCAACGGGGAACACCAAGCGGCCAGCAGCCCGGAGGAGTTCACCTGACGGCAGGCAAAAGTCCGCGAACGAAAGGGAAGCGGTCAACGGCTGCTCCATTGTGGGACCGGTCGCCTGGTACAGCCAGTGCATCAAAACGCGCGAGGAAAAGGATCTATGGAATTATCGAACAGTCCGACGGAATAAAAGGCCGATGCGACTCCCGTCGGGCCATGGGTATAGTGGAAGCTCGGAGAGCAAAAATAGATTATGGGGTTCAAAAAGGTGTAAGTTACAGCAACCCAAACGACGTATCTTCATCAAAAGCGTGCCCAATAGCCACCGCGCGACCCGTTCCTCAAAACCGGATTTCACCACATTTTCCCCGCTGCCGATTTTGCCTTTAGGGAAACCGACCAGAGATCGTCGCAGCCTGCGAGCAAAGTATCGGCCGATGTACTCCACAGGACGATTCAGGGGGTCCCCTCAGAACGTTGAGCTCCAAAGAGGACACAGAAGCGTGCCCTCGAAAAAAAGGGCGCCAGAGCGCGGGCTAGCTCAGACTAATTCAAACATTTAGAAGCCGCCCGAAAAACCTAACGGCACAGCATATGAAGGAAGAGCGGCAGTGAAGAATGTCAACGAGAAGCTGTCAGTATAAGCAGAACGGATGATAGTTTAAGTAGGGGGATAAGCCACCTGGGCTCAAACCCAACTATAAGCGAGGAAACAAGATGGTCTGCTAAATACAACGACGTTTGGCTTGCGTCCAGCCCCCGGAAACACATCTAAATCAAACGATTCAACGGGGCCACCACTATAGACGGAACCCGGTCAGCCCCGGCTCCCGCCGTGATGATAATCGCACCCCATAGATAAGCGCAGGGGGCAGGATCAATCAAGAGAAAAGGAATAACCGAGGAATTATAAAGCCAATACGTAGGAATGTCAAAAACTTGGCTTCTGGCACCACCCGCTTCCGTGCTCTTCTAGCTCGAAGGCAGTAGAGTAATGAAGAGCCCGTTGAGAAGACGCGTCAAATAGGTTCAACGACAAGTTATACAATAATAGCGACGGACACGAACAAGACAAAGGGAACAGAGGGCGTGGCCCGCGCTGGGTAAAAAGAGGGAGAAAAAGAGGGAAGGGAGGCACAGAGAGGAAAGAAGGAGTGGACTAAGCTATGGAGAGCTCCGGGCAGAGGATGAGTAAAGCAGCCAAGGAGGAAAGAAAAAAGGAAAAAGATGGCGAAACCGAAGGAACATGTTCGCGGAAACCCGGAAAACAGGGGACACAGGAAGTCAGGAAATAAAAAAAGGGTTCAGATGACCGAAATTGCGAAATTTCGGACTAGAAGTTAATACCAGAAAAAAACTGCAGTAATAGCCATATTCATAGATAAGAATTAACGAGCTACAATATTCAAGTATCAATACGGCATTGACGTCGATTGTCAGAAAACAAGCGTAAAATACCTTAATCCAACACAGACCCATAACACAGGAAGATCCCAAAAAAGAAAAGTTCCGACCCTTAAAGAAAGCCATCCTGAGAACTAAGCAATGAATTGCATATTGGGGAACCGATAAAGTAACCTATTTCTGTAAATTGCACAAATGGAAATAAGGCAATACAATAATTATATCGGCCACGCTAAATCATTCTGACATCCAAGGCATGGCGTGGCGTTACAACACCACATTAAGCATCCTAGACTCTATCGGACCGGCAGGACCGCGTGTCAGCGAAACTTCGAGTGGCAAAAGCGGGAGACTCCTCTCTTCTTATAAGCAAAAGAGCTAACTCTTGTGTGTCGGTATTGTGTATTCGAGCTATATGGAAGATGTGTGTATGTATGTATGTGTGTCGCTTCCGCAAATGGACCACGGCGGGGCAACAAGCCATCGAACACGCACGAGACGAACCAGAGAAAGCCACAAAGGAAGTGACGTGAGAATGGAAGGCCAGTGGGATAAACAAACCGGCTAACAAAATAACGGGTAGCTTACAGGATTTTGAGAATATTAACAATGTTTAATGGAGACAGGAATCAGTCTGCGTGATCCAACAAGCTAAAACGATTGTTAGCAGCGTGCTAAATATAAACGTCTGCCGACGTAGCGAACACTTCGTGCAATAACACAATGGTGCTGCAGTGGACAGCTGAAGAGACCAGGGCAGTGAGAGGAAAGGGAGAGGAGCATGAGCGCAAGGGGGAACGGCGGAGAAAGATCTACGTCATATTCATTGATTGTGCGCCCATAATCTACTGTCCTTGAAAACCAGCATTGCTCGTTAGCAGACGGCGTCACTTCCACGAAGTGTTAGAAGACGAAGTCACAGAGAGGAATTGGCGAGCATAGCGAAGAGAAAAGCGTGCAGCAGCGAACACGGACCCAGGAAAAAGGTTACGGCGGCCTGGGAAACAGAGACGGGGGGGATAATCTGGTTATAAGCGATGCCAAAGGGGTAAGGGCTATTCAGAGAAAGTCTATTGTTGGATTAGCGGCAAGAGAACCTAAGCGACGCTCCGCCTGCATAACGCGCAGCTACTGAGGCCGTTGCGGGCGGTCATGATACGAGGGGGTAAAGTCGTTACGGAGAAGCTAGGTAAAGCTGAATGAAGACCACATATATGCACCAGGATGAGTCCCTCATGGCAGACAGAGCCGGGAGACAGTAACTGTGTAAATAGACGAACCAGAAATGTAGTATAGGTGAAAGAAGTGATGGAGAGAGCGTTAGAGTATAAACGGTGGAAAAGAAGAGGCATTATGATGAGTGAAAAGAGTTTAGATAGAAAATAAATCGGAGAGAGCAGAAGAATTGGACCAAGAGAGCCAGCCGCTTAAACCGGAAAACGACAAAAACAAGCGCGTGGACAAGGCGAAGCACGGAGACAAGACAGGGCCAAAAAAAAGGCCAACAGAGACCGGCACAAAGCCACCCCCAGCGCCCACAACCAGACCCAAAGACCCGCAGCACCAAACCGAACAAAGGAAGGCGGAGAGACCCAGAATGAAAAAGAACAAGCAGGGAAAACACCGACAGTGTTTACAGATACTACGATAGGGAGGCCACGAAGTCAAATGATATGAGACCGGTAAATTTTACGTTCCCTCACTACATCCTCCCCGTTGTCCTCTCTTCGCACTACGCCCTCCCAGCAATGACCACCCTAGCACGAAGACACCATGTGGAGGATGAAAACGAAGCGTGTGCTAAGCAACGTGTTTAGCAGATAGCTAAGGGCTGTAGCTATTCACAACTATCCTGCGACAAAACGTATGGATATCCAAATGCTGTAAGCTACCCCGATTTGTAGCAGGGAGAATTTGTTCGTATCCATGAGCCTCGTTCCACTCACTTCATGTTTGCGGACGGAGCAGACACACGATGATGGCATACATACATAACAGTAACAGGTTAGCAATACACTGAACATACATACATACATCGATCAATAACATACATCAAACATAGCATGACTATTAGAAACCCTTACATACTGATACCCAATACACATACATTAATACAGAGCAGTACAAACCGACACACAAAGTTAGACGCTTTATAAAATAGCAGGTAGTAGATTGGCTAGGTGTGTCTGTTGGTTTGTATGGGTGGACGGAATCGTTAGCTCGTCACAGCAATGATAGCGGCCGTGGTGTACACAGGTTATAGGGGTGGGATGGGACAGAACATGGTGAGGATGTAAAGTGATAACGATTTGTAAGAGCTGATAAGGGGCAAAAGCAAAGTATCGTAATTATCGGTTTTGTCGTTCATATTGGGTACCAGGGGGACGATACCAACAGTGCGGGACAAACAGATTTTGGTTGTGTTTTATGTGGGGAGGCTGGCGACAGGGACATTGTTTGCGTGGATGATTGTAAGTGAAAGTTGAGAAGGCGGATCAGGAGGCTGAAAAGGCGGTCACAAAACGCAAAAAGTGCTCGTCACTCTCCGTCACCGACTTAGACGCAG
>MU868511.1:0-14341 GCA_036418205.1 Ostertagia ostertagi | reverse complement strand
TTTTTGATTAGCGGCGGAACGCTAATCAAAAACTTTCTTCTGAAACACGTTGCAAAAAAAACTGAGCCTTACGGAGCCCTTCCGTGTCATGCACGCGGTAGTGTGCCGGAGCTAACTGATTATATATACACCAGATTAGTCCCCCGTCAACCGCCGGGACCTTCCTTTCCTGCGCAAGCTTTCTATCCTCCGCTATGGTCCCTTCCTCCTGTGACACCAACACCTCCTGGAAGTGACGCGTATGCAACACAATGGTGTTTCATACAGTAGAAGGGACACAATCATGATATGACGGTAGATTTTTCGCTTCCCTTCCTCATCCTCCCTTCCTCTCTCCACTGCCCTCCAGCTGCCACTGCAGCACCATGTGGAATGAACGGAAGTGTGCTAAGCAGGTGTTTATATAGCCCTAAGAGTGTTATCACAACTATCCTGCTACAAAACATTGATATCTCAAATCCTGTAAGCTACCCGATTTGTTAGCGGTTTGTTTATCCCATGAGCTTCCTTCTCACTCACTTCATTTTGCGGACGGACACACATACATACATACATACATACATACATACATACATACATACATACATACATACATACATACATACATACATACATACATACATACATACATACAGTAGCGGTCAAAAGTCTTCGCCGAAATTGTTTTTCGACTGTAACTTTTTTTCCGCTGAATCAAATCAATTCAAATTTTAATATGTTTTAGAGATAGTCCTACTTCACTTAAACGGCATATTTGTTTCGGATTGAGAAAGAATTAAGAATGGAAAAAATCATTTCACTAGAAATTCTCGCGTATGAGCAAATTCCAAGTAGGTTTCAAATTACTCTAGCAAGCTTACAATTCAACAAAACAATCTTACGCATGATGAATAACACTGGGCAGGTCCAATACTTTGTTAATGATCTTCTGGGTTCGCTGAAATACTAACAAGGCCTAAGTAAGGAATCAGTCATTGAATGCACTGTCTACTAGGGCAGCTTCCTCCACTTCTCTTGAAATTTGACGAGTTTCTCGCCCATATTCCCGGCTCTTATTTCCACCAAAGGTATCCCTACTCTTTCCCATAATGTTTCGATGGCGCTCGGGACATTGGTGTGAATTGTTCCCTTTCGTTGAAAGCGCGCCATGCTGGCGAAGCCACTCCTTCACAGTGAAGGTGTGATGCTTTTGGTCGCACTAATGCTAGAAGGCGAGCTCAGTCGCGGGCAGCTGTCATACACGTGGATAAGAGCTCCTTCTAGAACCCAACTGTATAGGCTGCCTTCACATGATTGCGAATACTGCGAAGTTAGTCGGCGGTGAACTGGTCGGGGGCGAAATGTGCTTACGCACACCTAAAGTGGGGATCCCCATAGGGCTACAACGTCCTGCGGACCAACGAGAGTAAATTCAAGATGTTTGCCGGCGACTGAAATAGGAATGTGTGCGGTCCTGAGGAAAAACGTTTCGATCCAAGGAATTAACTGCCGTATGTAAAACTTGGCGGAGGCTCGCGTGTGGTAGTCCGTAAAAGAAGTTTTACAACTGCACAGGATTAGAGAAGTGGTGAATGCCGACGTATCAGATAGCGTTGACACTAGAGCGTTAGTACTTGGAAATTCTATTGTAATTGTACGTGCAGATTGTATCTATACCAGCTAACTCTGCGCACTACCGCGTGCATGACACGGAAGGGCTCGGTAAAACTGGACAGCCGGTGGAGCGTTAGATTTCGCCGCTAAACAATAAGTCGCTTCGTAAAATGCCTTAGCTGGCCGTTCCATAGGTTGCCCATTGTTAAGCTCACCATATGGTACGCGCGGTTGAGTGCGGAGCTAATTACTGGAATGGAAAGACATGGAGAGTGAATGTCGACGGCCGGCAACTACACCACCTTCGGTTTGCTGACGACATCGTAACGCCGAACATCGAGCAAGCGGAGCGAATGCTGGCTGATTTCGACTGCGCCTGTGGTAAGGTCGGTCTACAGCTGAACCTAACGAAGACGATGTTTATGAGAAACGGATTGGTTCCTGATGCCCCATTCACGCTCAACGGAACGAACATCACCGAATGCTCCAGCTACGTGTACCTAGGTCGGGAAATCAATATGATGAACGATCTAGCTCCAGAGCTGAGCAGGAGGAAACGAGCGGCTTGGGGAGCGTACAAGAACATCGAGGGAGTAGTGAAGAAGACGAAGAACATCCGGCTCCGTGCCCACCTCTTCGATTCCGCTGTCCTTCCTGCCCTAACGCCTCAGAGACTTGGACTCTGCGCAGGCAGGACGAGCATGCGGTCAGCTGTCGAGAGGACGATGCTAGGAGTAACCCTATACACGCAAGTGCAGAGGGGAATCCGGAGTTCCGAACTACGCCAACGATCGAAGATCAGGGACGCTGCCGTTTTCGCCAAGGAATCGAAGATAAGGTGGGCCGGACACGTCATGCGATTTTGCGATGACCGTTGGACCAGAGCGGTTACCGACTGGATCCCTCGGGACGTCAAACGAACACCTGGACGACCGCCGGCCCGATGGTCAGACTTCTTCACGAAGCTCTGAACGAAAGGAATGAAGGACTTCGTGTCCCTCGAGCGAGGAGGGTCCACTGGACAACTCTTGCACGCGACAGGGACGAATGGAGACGTTGCTGGCGCCCGCTCGAGCAATTCGATGATCAACGGGACGACAGGTGATACAGGTGGTATATGTAAAGAGCATATGGAGCAAACAAGCTGAAGGGCAGCTCGCAGGGCTTCTCCTATCAACGTTTTGCAATGGCTTGATTGTGATAATGCAGCGAAAGCTATATAAACACCTGTTTAGCACCCTTTCGCATTCCACAAAATGCTGCCTTGGCAGCTGGAGACCAGTGGACGGAGGAGGGTAGGATAAGGACAGGAACAGGTTTACAAAAATAACGCGAGGAGGAGAAGTTCCGGCGGTTGCCGGAAACAATCTGGTCTTGGAACAAAATGAAGACTATAAGGCCGATATCATAGTTTGCAAATGGAGCGATTCGCTAGCGAACTTTGCACCGAACTAGGTAGCAGCGAGTCAATAGTGGCGGGACCCAACGTCAAAGAAAGCCCGCCACTTTCAAACAGTGTCCGCTGTCAAGTCCCGCCACTTCCGAAAAGGGTCCACTGCTCGAAAGTGCGAGCTTCCTTTGAACGTTGGGTCCCGCCACTATTGAGTCGCTGGTACCTAGTTCGACTCGCTGGTACATCGTTCGACTCGCTGGTGCAATCGGTCGATTCGCTGGCGCAACGCTCGATTCGCAAACTATGACGTCGGCCTAACAGTTACTGCATACATTGCGCTCCTACTGTGTTCCAATACGACCATAACGCGATTGGCTCTGCACCGTTAATCCTCTTCGGAATTTTGTTTTCTGACTAGGAGCATTGCACATGGTCTTATGACCAATCGCAAAAGTCACACATTCCTGTTTCTGGGCCAAAATCATTTTGAAAACAGGTCCATGGTGTACCCTGTACATAATACACCACACAGTACATGTGAATTTACCATACGAAGTATGAGTACTGCATTTTTAGGGAATGTTGCGAATGTGTGCTGAAACGTAGCAGCATCCATCCGCCCACCGTGGTGGATTCGAATCGTCTGCGGAGTATCGGGATTTCCATTTCTCCTTGCGCTCATTATCTCTCAACTCGTTGTCTAACAATTCTCCTGCACAGTGTAAAGCAAGAATGTCTGTATCGCGTCTTCCAGGAGTTCTCTTTATTTTTCATGAAGGAAGCTTGCGCTGGATTAGGGGGGTCAGTCCTAAGCATCATTAATGGAAAGAGCCAAGATAAGAGCTGAGGTAGAGGGTCGTTGGACGAGCGTACCCCCCAGAGAAGAGATACGGTTAAATAAGAGGATGGCTAGTCGCTATGAGATGCACTTCAAACTAAAAATGGATGGATATTACAATCATATCAGGAAAGTTGCCGTAGTCATGCTTGCTTTCCATCAAAACAGCAGGCCACAAGAGCCCTGGAAGTTGAAAATCTTCTTTGACGTCTTGTTAACGGGCTGTGAGGCGATACTGCTCTGGAGTCACCACCTACCGTCCCATTGGATAGACTCCTACCTACTCCATTCTGCACTTTCCCATCCGTTCCCACGCGTGCTCCCTTTACCCGGTGGTCTACTTCGCACACCTACATACTTTCATCCTCGACTGCTAAGATTTGATCAATAGGTGTGCCTTTAACAAGCATCCATAGTCGTATTTGAAGGAAGAGGGGACTGGAGTCCGGAAAGAAACTGACGTATATGAACACTAAATGAAACACACATATCATGAGTGGCAGTTAATCGCGTTCGATGGAAGAGGAAGGTCAACCGTCTCGGACGGCCCAAATTTGGGATCGACCATAGCGATCGAACCATCAATGGATTCGCAACTCTTCCGGCTCCACATGGAAGGGATTGTTCCTAGAGTATTTCGCGAATGTCCAGTTCTAGGATTACAGAGAAGATTAGCTTGCAGATCCCACATGAACTTACTCCTCTTTGTGAGACCTACTTTCGTGGAAATCATTCAAATTTAAGTTTGATAAATAATTATTATTCTATTTAAAACTCACGTATCAGGTTTCCCGTGCATGCTCTGAGAAGAAGTTGATGTCTGACCAACTGCGAGGTAGACTGTATCAAAATGAACACCCTAAGTTTCTGAATAAATCTTATCATTGATCTGAGCATTCTCCTAGGTACCACTTGGTGCCATCAGCACAAATTATCATGAGAAAATCGCTCTTGAGGTACGGTGTCTATCCTGACAAGTGAAGCATGGTCGCCTCGTACATTCCGAGGTGATATGCTGAGAGGACGCGCAGAGGAAGCACAGTTTGTGTTCCCTTAGGTATTTTGCCCGCTCTTGCGCTGTCCTGTACTTGGTGCACGACGCTGGCTTATGTTCCTCGTCGCAGTACATGCAAGTGAAACTCGTGCGTTGTACTCCCTCCTTGGTAACGCGATCCTTTTTTGTTGACTCCGTGTCAAAACCCATCGCTCTGGACGTGTGCAGTGCAATCTTTTCCTCTGTGGAAACGATTTGGTCTAAGCACAATAAAATTGTCCATTTGAAAAGATCCCTCCATGAATACTTCTTTTCTAGGACTCTTCGTTGGATGCGCTCAGGAAATTTAGCCAACACTTGTTTTAACAACCACTGGTTGTTAACTTGTTCCCCCTTTTCTTTAAGTTAGGATATTATGACTTGAAGTTGTTCAAGTAATATACGCTAATCCTTGAGCGAGGTTGAACGCGGGCCGGCCTTTTCTAGTCGCACGATAAGTTTGTGGACAAGTTCCTCCTTATTCCCATATTTTTCTTCGCAGGAATTTCACAGCTTTGTCGTAGTTCTCTTCTGTAACTTGGAATTTTCGCACAGCATTGTACGCTTCACCCTTCAACGCGTTTCAGCAAATGATTGAATTCTATAAAGTTTGGGGAATTGTTCGGGTATGTACGTTAACGTTGAAGAGGGCCCAAAAATTATTCCCAATCCCAGATATTGCCTGAGAAAGTAGGGACGGGTAACGTGGGTAGTGCCGTTGGTTGGACCTCTGCGGCATTGGTGACATTCAACGCGTCTATGTGTGAGGTGATGGCAGTTTCTTTACCCGCTGTCGCCTACAGACCGTAAACGACCCTGTAATATTATGGTGTAATCCATTGCAGAGCTCACGCATTCTTCGGCTTTAGTGGCGTAAACTCATAATCATCCTTTTCTTCTTGGGATACCTCCTCCATGTTATCTATGGTATGCGCGTATTTCTGCCATAATGCCTCTATCTTAGATGTATTCGTTTCTATGGCACAATGCTTCTTGTATACGTTTACCGTAATGTAACTCCCATCCTTACGCGCAACCTTCTGATGAAGACCGATGGACTTTCTAAATTCTCACTCTTTAGACGCGCTAGCACTCTGTCCAGCTTGTTGCACTGCCTTGTTAGCATGCGTTTATGTAGAGAGAGTTGCGCTGACATCTACTCGTCTTTGTCCTGCTATGAGTCACCCCAGTACGCGAGTTACCAAAAAGGTCAATCGAAGAGTTTCTCGTAATGTCGACCTCGGTCGCTCAAAGGTTGAAACGAAATTGAAGCTTCTAATAAACTAGATTGAAACGAATCAAGCGAAGCCAAATGAAGCAGACAAAAAAAACGTCCTTAATGCGTTTGCGGTGATTTGAGAAACTGACCTCAGTCTGACTTACGAAAAGTCAGATTGCTGGATTCACGACTCGCTGCGGCCGATGCACCAAAAGTTGAAGTACCTCTACGCCGTTTGGCTCGCCTTCTTTATCTGTATGCAACGCGGAATTATGACCAAATTACGAAGAAACTTCAACTTAATTAAACAAGTATTTATTCTACTAAATATACCAACCGTAAATCGACCGAACGTGTACTGGAATACAGAAAATCGTCAGCGATAGAAAAGAATACAGTGGCAGCTAATCGACCTTATCCAACGACAGTGGAGGATCCAACTTCTTCTACGCGATGAGGTGACCGAAGCCGTCACTCTTTCTGACGTCGCTACGAGCCAATGGGCCTCGATGTTTTCCTCGCGCGGCTTATATGCTGCTCCCATGCTCGGACCGTTATCTGTCGATCTAACTCCTCCACAGTCGATTGATTACATTCTTTACTACGTCTTGAGCGAGAGAAAGGCATCTGAATCAAGGTTACAAATTCCTTTAGAATGTAGGATTAAAATACATGAATCAAATATGGAATAAGTAAACAGGTTAGCTTCTCTTTTCCAGCTTATTCACTCTCTTTGGGACGACTGTTCTCGTCAGTTTTGCACCGCGTGGGATCGGAGCGATTTTGCGAGCGCCACCGCCGCACACTAAATTCATGTATTTTGAGATATACAGGAGGGGGGGGGCAATAAAAAAAGTCTTATTGTGTACACTTTCAGATGGACTTAAGCACACACTTTGCTCAATTGAGACCGAGTGTTCCCAACTTAATATTGAAGAGCACATTTCATTCTATAAGAAAATCTTCATGTTGGCCACCCACGTGGACGGCAACAGAAGAATTTGCCCTGGAAACATGGTGCACTGGTCGAGCTCAATGGGGTCTTCGAAGGATTCTGTACCATAACGACCTTTACTGGAAAGCTCGTTTCGAGGGGATTTGTATAGTGGGAGCTAACGCCTCTAGAAAAGTATCCAACATTAAATCGATTCACGAAATTGCGTAAGAGCTTCAGGCTGAGCATTACGTAGACTCTTTGAGGCGACGATGGTCGACAGATGCGTCATGCTCTGGAAGATGGTGATGGCGTGAGGAGAGCCTGCGTTCACTTATAGACAGGGTCAAGCGAGGCGTCGAGGAAAATTCGGAAATACGACCCCCCCCTCTGCTCGAAGGCCGAAGTCCATGAAACAACCCTCTTTAAAAGCCGAACTATGAAAAAGTTGTTTAATTCTCCACCAAAACTGCTCATAAAAAAGCCCTGCTACCCCATCGTCCACAAAAAACTCGTTTAAAAAGTATAAAAGTGAAAAAGTCAAAGAATGATCATTAATGACGAGTCCTGTCAAACGAGCAAACGAGAAACGGAGCAAAAAACGTCAAACTAGTCACTAGAAATGGCGTACTATGACAACACCTCTTCTTTGTATTTCCTCCACAAGACTTACCAAATTCTAGTACTACACAGATTATGGTTCTCAATTTACACGTCCCCTTTCGCTCAAAGGAAGCCTTGTAAAAGCCTTCGCCAGCTGTGTGTTGACTGGACTTTGGCGTTGACCGTGGAGCAGCTTATTTACTATTGAAATTTGAACAAAATCGTATAAATTCATTCAATAGGGCGCGGTATTACCCGTGCACCTACTGTGCAGACTCGCACTCGCATTTTGAAATAATGACGCTCCTGTTATACTAGGTCGTTAGTATCCTGATTGAGTTTTATGTGCTGTTATATGGCACTCTTGTTTCACTTTCCCATGAACTGCTCTACACTTTGTTCTCCTCGGGATTTCAGGAATGTTTCATCATCGAAGACAGACCATGTTTTTGCACTACACTGTAACAAAGTTTTTGGCTATTGTCTATTGTACTCTTGATCTATGCTGTCGGAGCAAAAGCGCCGTCCGGATAGCGTCGATTAAGGATAATAAGCTGATGGTGAGACTTATAGTGCTCTGCATGCTTTAATGCTCCCATGGAGCTCATGTCTGTGTGACTCTCCGACAGCGTGCAGAGCTCCTGGAGAACATTAGAGGCTGAAAGTGCACTCCCGGACACTGCACTTTTCAAGCCGTCTTGCAGCCCGTCTGTGGATACGACCCCCTCCCTTTTCGGTCGGCTGAATACGACCCCCTCGTTGTTCTTTGCGCAACGCAGGGTTGACCCTGGCTCGGAGCGCGGGCCACGAACGCAGCCTGTATATACATACACCGACGGAGGAACCTTTTGTGTTTCGCATAGATGAATATGCCTTAATTCAGAAAGAAAATTCAAAAATGATTACTCGGAGTCCCGAAAAATGTAGCAGAGCAGGAACAACACCACTCAATTTTAAACTTTCAACCAGAATGAGAATCGTGTCAAGGAAAATGATGATAAATGTGAAAATGTGTGATACGACTCCCCCCCCCCCCAAACGGGCGCTCTCGGTATGACCCGTTCCGTAAAAACCAGTCATAAAATCAAAACACTCAGCGATAAAGAAACGCACGGCTTGACGTAAATCACGGTAAGCACTGTTCCTGAAAACCAAAACGTTCGCGGGCGCATATCAGTCATAGAAGAAAAAAAAGAATAGAAATATTCTCAATTGTATGAATGTCGTTGATAGAAAAGCACACCTTCAGGAAAAAAAACTTATGGCACGGAACTAGAAATAGGAGCATTCGAAATATAGAAACACATGCGAAAATCACATGTCATGAAATCAAAACAGTCACCGATCAAAAGCAGAACAAAGCGATGGTGAATGCAAGTTGATCTTCAAAGAACTTATATGCCAGTGAAGAAAAATGGAGAAATCCGTCTAGAAGACAAGGTACGGGACCCCTTTGTTTTGTGCCTTGATTGCGGCTCGCAGACGCACAACTAGGACGGCTAAGACCGCGGACGCGTTTAGAGATTACGCAACGCATGGTGGCACCATGCCAAAACGTGCTAAAGTCGACGATACATGGATGATAATGGAAGATTGCCTTCGTGAAGGAGTTTATGTCTAACAATAAGAAAAGAACTGCCTGCCACGATATCGCTAAGGCCGATGTCAGACTTTGCGAATCGCGCGATTCGCTAGCGTCCGCGGTCGCGTTGCGGTACCAGCCAATTGAGTGATTCACTGGCCGCGACGCGACCGCAGACGCTAGCGAATCGCGCGATTCGCAAAGTCTGACATCGGCCTAACTTTGATAAGCAGTGAGTAATGATGAGCTTTGATGGGCTTGATCTCACCATCAGTATCTCGCTCATCGTGTCATTGCAGAGAACCGAGAAACTTTTACGATTACATCGAAGCTTTCAGGAAAATTGAACTATCCAGGAAACCACTCATAATAAAACTACGATGAAAATAAAGTGCACAGCTCACCCAACAAAATAGACTAAACAAAACTTACCTTGTATAGGAATCGTTGTTACGCACTACGAGTCACTGTAAAGTGCGATGTATGACAACTCCAAGATTGTGGCATAGCCTCTCCGAAGTACCTTTACATTTATACCAGTGGTGAAGTGTGCGGAGCAAAATCAGCGGGGGTGAAAATAACTGTGACGCCCACAGGAACGGCTAATTTCATCTTTAACTACGACGCCCCAGATTACAAACATAAGGAGTGATGCCCCAACCACGACGCAGGTGGTAACACAGCCCGCCCAATTCACCAACTGTGCAGCCGAACGTAATGCTTTCGGAGCGGACTGCTTCGGCAGTCTTGCCTAGAGCATCTTTCGCTGTGAAAGCGCCACGCTTCACTCCTTTGCACTCAATGCTTCATGTGGCGCATATACTCCTCACATGCTACCCGTCCTTATCGTAATCGACTCCTACAAGAGAATTTCAACCGTTCTCAAGTAATCCTACAACAAGCAAATCCAACAAGTTATGTGGAGGATGGGATGGGAGCATATTTGGTAGGGGACCGGATATGATAACAGCTGATAAAGGGTGATGGGGGGGGGCGCTAGAACACAAAAGTCATCAAATTAGTATCGCATGCCACGGCAACAGTGAAGCGTTGGATTCAACAAAAAATGTAGAGTGAGGAACGGGAACAGTCATATTCAGTGGTGGACCGAGAATGATAATAGCTGATAAGCGATGATAATAATGACGTAAAGAAGAACACTAGGCATTTCATTTTTATTTCATTTGCGTTCCATCGTCAGCACCATACTCCCTTCGACCGCTACTTTGCCTAAATTTCCTGCGAATGTGTGTAGAGGCTGTCTGAAGAAATGCGATAATGATCAATGGGCATTTCTGTTTCAACATCATTAGCATCAAATATTATTCGACCGCTGAATCACGCTGACATTCAAGGCATGGTGGTTGTTTACGTACAGCATTTCACATTACATCACTTTCCTCTGCATTCTATCGCGCGTATCAAGCAGTGAGCTTCAGCAACATTTGGGCAGCTAAGGCATTTCATGATGCAAATCATCGGTGCATTCTGTGGGAACTAACATTCCACATGCTGTTTGATTTCACGAGAGTCTACCGTTTCTGCGCACACGATAGCGTGTGGAGCTAAACCGGCTTATTAGATGACTGGCCGTTACACTATCTTAATATCCCAAAATGCTGGGTGTTTATGGTTTCAACAAGCTTCAGGGAATTATCATCAGCGTCATAGTAACTTTTCGTGTATTACATCAGTGAGATCCATTGGAACCACGCATGTTGTTTTATGCAGGACTATATTACCATATATGCAGGATGGGGCATAAATATGGTCACAAAGTAATTGTGCCCCAGTTCAAATCATAAAGGTCGAATCGGATCCCACCTGCTCCCGCTACTTTCAGGTCTATTTGAATCGAGAAAAATAAAGTCATGCAAACTTGCTCATCGAGTATCCCGCATTCAAAGCTCTGGAAAAGTTATAAGGAAATGTTTCAGGACATAGTGACTTTTGCTTGGCTTTGAATAGAGTAGGAAAACTCTTCAAAATTATCGTTGTAGCGCACCTACGAGTGCATAGTAAATAAATAAATAAAAATAAATAAATAAATAAATAAATCATGTTCATATCGATTGTAGCTTTTTGGATTTCAAGGAAAATGAAGCATCCAAATGTGGAGTGTTAGAAAACGACAGAACTTTTAGAAACGCCCAATATAAAAACCCGCCCTCATCACGAATTTTCCTCGTAATTTTGCAAAAAGTCTCAATGTGGCCTCGGCTATCCCTGCCGTGGCCATTTTCAAGTACTGGACGTAATCAATTAATCTGATCTAGTAAACTTTGAATAGAGCAACTATTCTAGTTTTGACGGGAACAACTTTTCAGATATGATGAAAATGAAGCTAGTTGTCATGAAGCAATGTTCATGATGTCACTCAAGCCCCGCCCCCAAAGGATAAGAGGAGCGCGGAAGCCGGCGTCGGGTTCAGCCTCTGCCTTAACCTTTGGTAGATTTGGTGCAATGTTATCGGTCGATTTAATACATTCAGTATTGGTAGATTATTGATCAGTGTAATCAATTTATGTAATCAATAAAACTTTTCTTTCTCAACTTGAATCAATAAAGCCATGTTCACCATGTTCAACGTCCTTTCTCAATGGTTAGAAAGGGTTAAATCAAATAAAATTGAAAGAAAATAATTAAACACATGAAAATGAAGTCAGAATCTAAATTCAGCTCTTCATGGTATACGTACCATAGCTTTCAGCACTCACACGTCTACGTGTTGAGCCGGTTAGCCGATATCGGCAATGACCGCGAGGCTGAAAGCTTTAGCAATGAATTTTGACTTGTTTTGTTTGTTAACTGCTGTTTTAACGCCGCAGTTCGCGTTGCGAATTCAGAATCAAAATACTATGATGTTCGATGGAACTACAATGGCGCTGTAGCAGAACTATTTTGGGCGACAGTTTTGTTAAAGCGAAAGTTTTAAAAGCAGTTAACAAACAAAACAAGTCAAAATCAGAATCTAAATACTATGATGTTTGATGGAACTATAATGGCGCTGTAGCAGAACTATTGCGTAACTGGTAGCGCACTTGCCCGGAAAGCGAGAGGTGCGGGTTCTAGTCCCGCCTGGGGCGAAAGTTTTGTTCACAACCCAGCATTCTTGTGAAACATTCGCAACGCGAACTGCGGCGTTAAAACAGCAGTTAACAAACAAAACAAGTCAAAATCAGAATCTAAATACTATGATGTTCGATGGAACTACAATGGCGCTGTAGCAGAACTAATCCGATCGCAACAGAATAAAATGACACTCCAGGCAAATCGTGACAACAGTAGTGATATTTCAGCGTTTCGGTTTCAGTTGGACGTTTTATGTATTGATTGTATGGGCTCATTGTACGTTGTAGTTTTGTGTGCACAGTTTTCTCAACCCCCTCAAATTACACTACTCAGTCAAAGGTCAATTTCAACGTCAAATTTCCCTTCTGATGTAACGTTCCGCGGGGAGGATGCAGAACAAGGAAATCTATCGTTATTGACGTTTCTTCCTTTTGTGCGGGGAGTGTCATGAAGAGACGTTCATGATGTCACTCAAGTCCCGCCCCCAAAGGATAAGAGGAGCGCGGAAGGCGGCGTCGGGTCTAGCTTCTGTGGGAATCTGCGCTCGCGAGGAGCCCAAAGCCCGCTCCCTGGCAGCGACTACCCACCAATTCCTTCATCAGATTGCCCGTCGGAAAACCCTTGCCGTACGGCCCAGAGGGTTGGAGTCCTTTGTCCCGTGCTCTGGAGAGGAAACCGGGCAAAATAGGACGGCTGGCGGACTCGAAACGTGAACCCTTTAAGATTCAAGAAGATTCAAAGCCTCACGCGGCAAAACTTAAATTTCAAGTTCCAAATTCAAATCTCCTCTTAAACCCATGATATGTAATGTTATTGTGATTTTGGCTCACTGGTACGATTATAGAGTTCATAATAAACAAGATTCGCTGAGATAGTCTTTGCAAGAGAACCACCAAATCTTACATTTGGGAGTGATGCCCCAAAACACTAGTTATTGCTTCAGAAATTCAAAAATTCGCGCTCATCTCAAATTTTCCTCGTTTAATTGATCTAAATTTGTTATTTCTTATAACTTTTTGTAATTTCAATACTGATTAGAAAAAGCTCTTCACAAAACTTCCAAATCTGCTTTCAGATTGAAAATTCGTCATATTTGAAGAAAGTTATAATCATTTGAATATTTGTTCAAAGTTCAATAGGCCGCTCCGCGGTCAGCGCCAAAAGCCAATCAACACACAGCCGCCTAAGGCGGTCAGAAAGGTGAAAGTGCAGATTGTGAGCATACTCTGTGCAGTAACAAAATTTGGTAAGCTTTCCAAAGAAAGCAAAGGAAGAAGAGATGTTGCCATAGTCTGCCTTTTTCATGACTAGTTCGTTATTTTTTTGCAACTTTTGTTTGTAGGACTCATTAATAGTGATCATTCCGATTTGCTCTACTATCGTGCATCTTGAGCTTCATTATTACACTATTCTATTATGTACTTCTTGACTTTTTTAGTCCAGGATCTCTTTCACTGAGGGTCCTCTCTCACTGAAAGATCTCGAGCCGGTTGGTGGCGAGGCTACGTGGCGCGACCCCAGGTGGCGGATAGGGGGTAAATCGCGGACCAAAAGCCACCATGTACTTGCCCTGAGACGCAGGTGGATTCAGGGGATGGACTCCCTGTTTCTGTAGTGCTGTGTTGATTCATACCAGCTGTCTCCACTCAGGCGCATCCATGCATGCTTGCGTGTGTGGTGCGCTCTGTGTGTGTGCGGTTGGTATCCTGCATGTCGGCACAGCCAAAAGCTTGCATTCAAGTGACTGGGAAGTACATGGGAGGCGATTCGGGGCCGCCTCCAAGAAATAAGCCCCACCCCCTTCGCACCCTCCAAAATACGCGCTACGCTATTCTACCCCTCGTGCGTCTCCCCCCCCAGCGGCCCCCCCCACACACGTCTGCCAATCTACCTCGTGAGCCCTCTCCAAAATACCCCCATGCCAGCAAAACGCCTAATATCCATGTCTCATCTCCCCTGCACACCTGAGCGGAGCCCCCCCCAATAGCGTCAGCGATTGGGCTCTGACCGCTCCGCGAGACAGCTGCTAGCCATCTCAGGGGCCCTGTACGCCCCCCGCTGCCTGAACGAAATG
>MU868510.1:27521-55649 GCA_036418205.1 Ostertagia ostertagi | reverse complement strand
CGGAATTCCACTGCTGTACTCCTGAGTAGGCTGTGCTCATTCGAATTTACTGATTTGGTTTTGAATTGATCAATAGTTGTGTATTTATCACTCAAAATCTGCTTGAACGGCCTGAGGCGAGCGCGCCCGCAAAATCGCCGCGGTCCCACGTGGCCAAAAAAGCCAAAACTCGCATTGTTGTCAATGTGTTAATTGGTACCAGACTTGTCTGGGAGGATAAAAACACTGACTTGTACATCGGCTGGCCCCCGCAAGTCATTGTATAGGCCACATCGCATTCAAACGCCACTACAAATGGAAGTAGAATGCGTGCCGCATCCCAAAAAGGGATTGATCAACGGCAAATGCTTTATCCTTTATCCTTTATTATCCAAAAACGAACTGGCACGGAGACCAGAGAAAAAGGTGACGTAGCAGATCTACTGTGTCAAGCACCATACTGCTTTCGATGCATATGACTGACACTATGGAAAGAAGGTCACTAATGTTGTGTCACTAAGGAAGCAGCCCCTTCTCGCAGCTCGCCACTACCGGTGGAAACCCATCATTTTTTTCTTGCATGGTCAGCGGCTGAATAAACTTTGTTCATGGAATACTTTGACTACACACTGATGTGCAGAAGTTGAAGGCAGCGATTACGATAGATCTCAAAGGGGTTTAGAGGGGACGTGGGGGTCTCAATAGTACGCCAATGGCGAAAAAAGCAAAGAAATCCGTCAAAAATAAGCAAAATAGTACCCCTTTGATTGCCCTTTCATTTTCGACCATGGATGAGCGACGGTAAAGAACGACGTTGTTCGGACGTGTTAACCCCGATAGCCGCCATCATGCCAACAAGCATAGTGTTTTGATTGATAAGGCATTACATGGGCAAGTTGGAAGATACAGCCGCTAAAAGGGAAATGATCATCCAAAATGAAAAGCCAACAGCAAACAGCTCGCCCAGTCATCAACTGAACTAGTGGGCGTAACGCTGCTGGAGGCGGAGTGCTGCGGAGGTCCTGCTCAGCAACCACAGCACCTTTCGCCGTGGAAGCGCCACACATCGCTTCCTTGGCAGCCAAGTAATTGCTCCGTGTGGCGCAGGTTCTCCCCCGATGCGAAAATTCCTTATCGTAATCGCTTCCTTGAAGGACGAAATTTTAGCATGATATCTCACTGCTAAGTAACCTAGCTAGGTAGAAATCGGAACATACATAGAAGGGTCTACTTCCGCACATCACACGTCGTTGCCAGGAACACGCAATGGGAAAACAGAAATGGGCTTCTCCTTCAAAGACAGTGATCGAAGCGGTCGATTAGTGAAGCTTCCTCACTTTCAACCTTCGATAAAAATGACTCGATGGGAATGGTGCTCAATAAGTCCCTGGACTAGACTGGACTAGAGTAGGCTGCAGACCGTGCTCTGCTGCGTGCTCTCATGCTGGTCACAAGGTTGGTAGTGTTCCAGAGGGCGCTTCATCGATCGACACTGGGCAGTTATTGGCGCATGTGCGTGTGCTGCAATGATGCGACCTGATCGCTGTGCCCTCTTCAACGCTACGCTCTCTCTGCTATCTAATCACTCGCCATAGACCTGCGGCGAGTGATTAGATAGTCGGTGGGCGTACCCCGCCAACCGCGCCAAGAGTGAGCCATGCTAGATCGCCGAGGTCAAATCTTTCGCTGCCAATTGCGCGTCGGTCAGCACCCTCAGGAGGTCCGCCTGTCTCCCAACTATGCAATTTTCCCTTCTTTGACCTTCGTTCTTATCGCAAATTCCTTCTTCGAAAGATGGTTTGGAGATGGGGAGGCTGTTACGCGCTATTTGTTTTTGTTTTTTCACCCTACGCAACCTAGCTACATGCGACACTTGGAACGGGTTATGGTGCCTCACTCAACAAGGGGAGACATTGCGCTGCACAGTCCGCATTAACACCAATTTAGGCTCAAGGAGTCCTTCTAAAGTTACGAGCTGCTATCAGCTTTTTTCCTATGTTATTTCTTCAGGTGTTTTGTGTAATGTATGTATTCTTGTACTAGATGACATTAACGTCTACGAAAAGTAATATTCACCTAGTGAGCAGCTAGGCTAAGCCTAGGAGGGGGAGAAGTCCTCTCGGGGAACGAGGATTGCTTACTGACCGGAGGGTCTCCTTCCCTATTCTAAGGCTTAATCCTGAACGTTCGAATAAACGAAAACGCTTGGCTTAAAGTGCTGACCGTTTGGATCGAGGAGAGGCCGTTGGCGCAACTTATCCACTCGTCCTCTCCATTGGTCGTGCTCTCGTCCACATCAAAAATCAACGGACAAAAGGGGTTTCAATTTAGGGTGTTTTAGGCCGTTTCTCCTAGTTTTTTCCTTATTTCGTGCATCACTGACCATCTCTACCTTGATTTCCAATAAACTACTTTTTCATCGTAAAATCCGAGAGTGTAGTTCAGTGAATGACTTCTAAGGCTAATGATAACAGTCTCATGCTTATCGTGTTTCCACAAACACCGAACATATTGACAACATCGGATGGGTGTGCGGTCGAATGTTCGATACTGACGACGAAATCCAAATGAAATGGAATGTTTTTCTTATCAGCATCTAATCCACGGTCTTCATTGGCCATTTTACTGTCTACATGAGTGATAACAGCATTTGTGACTTTTGTGTTCATAACCCATTCACACCAGCAGCAGCTCTTACGGCCTGCCGCAGGAGTGTGCGGCAATCGCTTGCCGGCCGTCTCTATCTATATTATTTTTCTGGGTATTTCTAATATTTACGAAGGGAATAGGGACTAATACGTGTCTATTAAATGACAGGATTGACTAAAAGGTATCGTATACTTCATTTTAGGAATGGTTTTCAGCCGTATGAAATTTTTGGTCCAACTATTTCTCTTATTTTTTTATTGCCACAAACATGTATATGAGAAGAGTGTAGAAGTAAAGACAAGGCGCTATCAATGGAAAGATAAGTGGTTAAGTCGAAACAATCGAGTTAAAAATGCTTTAAACTTCCACTGCTGGGATGGCGAATAAACGCTGCTTTTTCATTGCCACGACACCGTTTCGATCGTAACCCTACTAATGTATGCTCAGATAACTTTACGCGGGGAACACTGCTGAATCATTTTGTGACATTCACGTTTTTGTTCATTTACAAAACAAAATCCACGGAGATTGGTGAGGCGGCGGCGCTCACAAAATCGCGTTCGTCTCACGCGACTGAAAAGTGGAAAAGGGAGAAGGGCGTCATGGGTTTGAGGGCGGAGCGCTTTGTAGACGTGTTTAGCGGTAGGGCGTCAATTACGCCGCTCAGCGCGCTGAAGACTCTGATTCACCAATGACATCTGGCCATCGGGTACCCCCAGGAGGCCCGTCGCGCGGCAAGAAGGCAAAGTCAGCGGACGAGTCGCGCGCGTACTATAGGGATTTCGCGTCAAGTTAAATAGAGTGTCCCATTGCACGTCCTACATCGCACACCACGCGCTGCAACTCGTCCGCCGACTCTGCCTTCTTGCCGCGCGACGGGCCTCCTGGGGGGTACCCGAGGTCATCCGAAGAGCTCACCATCCAAACGTCCTTTTTACTGCCCTTAAACTAATCGCTCAGCCGAACTAATCGCTTATATCAGCTCATGTCAGTTGTTGGCACTTTTTGCAACCCACTGAATATGCGCCCGTCAAATTCTGCGTCGTATCCACAAGTCAACCCCTCATGCTTTTGAGTCGCGCATATGGGGTTTGCGACACTTGCGTTCTGGCGCCCTTACCACTTTCTTATTCGTAATTATCACTTTCTAACATCACCCAGAACATGTTCGCGTCCCAGTCTCAACATTTTATCTAGCCATAGACATCTACGACCGCGCGCCATAAATTTCGGGGAAATCACACCACGCACACAGCGAATGATAAATATGTACATAGGAGGAGAGCTTGACCAAATAGGCTTGGCGCCATTCCAATTTCCTCCAGTTTTCTGCATTATTTTGCTAGCGCTAGAACAGAACCTTTATTTGTCCAACTACTGCCGTCTGTGTTCAACATTCAAGCTCATATTTAGAATAGCCGTATTTCCCGGCTACCTGACCAATGGTGAGCTGAACAATCGCTATGAGTAGAATCCTGGAATGAACACGACCTACACCGACCGTGGAGGGATCGTTTTTACATTCAATACGTCAGGTCAGGGAAAGGGAGCGGGATATGGCCGCTGGAAGCAGGAATTATGCTTGAAACAAAGTTCCACTAGGTGGATTTACTATATTAGGATGTCCCAGAAATTACAGAGAAATTAGCCACTGCTAGTAACATCTAATAACAGCTGAGTTTCACAGAATCTGCCATATGCTGTGAGGCTGCTCCATGACCACTACAGCTCAAGCACTGGAGGGCAATTGCTAAATGACCGATGACATTTCAAATTCTTGGAAAGTAGCAACTGGGTTTTTTTGCCATCGGTGAACTAGTTGGATTTTTGGCGAATCGTGTGTTGGCCGATGTTTACTATCGAGGACTAACAGAAAGCACCTCAAGAACTCGTATTAGTTATCCAAAGATTATTCGGCCGGCAGACTACATGTTAGCTTCCGAAAATGATGGACACCTATGGGTATTGACGAACCACAGGAAATGAATGCATGAGTCAAGATTAGACGGTCATAGAAGGCCTTTCCATCACTACTATGACCAGGACTGCGCTCAGAGTAGTGAAGCCACGCTCCTCACTCTCGAATTAGGATTTCGAGTCAGGAGTCCTGACTCAAGATTGCGCGGCGAGAAGGCTTCTGGCCTACTACTTACAGCGATGGCTTCGTTGCATCAGCTGGTCCCGCCCACCGCGGGATGTGGTGCGCTGGCATAACGTGTGAGATCAGCTAGGTTGATTGCCGTATCAACCGATGGAACGGCTGGCATATCCGGAAAACTCGTTTGGACGTGGCTCTCCCCAAGCAAGCCTCCTTCACTGCTAGTGGGAAGAGGGTTTCGTTTTCGGCCTTGTCGACGGTTTTTTTCGTTTTTTCTCACTGTCGTTCCACTTCGCATCTCTATACTCAGTTTCAATCGCCATAATACCCCTTATTGAGCCCGACTTTTGCCTTTAACTAGCAGCACTACAGCGATCTTCCATTACAACATCGGTCAAATACATTAAAAGCAGCACGCCGCTTCATGCAAAAGGCCGGTGAAGCTCAGTTTCACTGAAGCCCAGTTTGACATGCGCGCTAGTAGTTCCACTACTTTCACTTATCGTTAGTACACGAACACAATCATTTTTCGGCGCAAAAAGCTTTGTGTGGGTGCTGACACTCGCGTACTCTCCATTGTGATAAGTGCAGGCGTATTCGTGAAGAACGTTTCCTAGTCATGTTGATGGGAAGGCAAAAAAAAAACAAACTCGCCAAGCAATTGATCTCAAGATCAAGATCTCCTTCCTTTGAGCAAAGACCACCAACGCTAGCTTTGCACCCGGTTCAGGGAATCATTTAGCATATGTAGAAGACAGATATGAAGCCAGCATTTGAGATGTTAGGAGAATACAACTCGTCCTGAACGGCTGTGGTGATCTTAGGTTCTTTCCTTTTTAAGTTCGTGCGGAAAGGCGCATGGGAATTCTCTCTACTTTTATTTATTGTTTCGAACTAACAGTTTTATGAAATTAGGCTTTTCCGCGGTTACATTCATAATAATGCCATTATATGTATTGTTCTCAAGGGAATGCTATGGAGTTATTGCTGTAAAAATAATAGGCATCTTTTCTGTTAGCTTAATTATAATATTTGTTCTGTACTATTCATGTTGTTTGCTAGATGATCAAAATCAGCCTCTATGTTCGATTAGTTATTCAAAAAGATTGCACTGTGTTTGGTAAGTGGCACGACAAAAGCAGCAACAAGGAAAATCCATGCTGACAAAAACCAGAGAAGCAGTACCACCCCAGTATCACGACTTTATTTCACGCTTCTTAGCGCTATCACAAGGAGGGGGCACGTCCTAGAACTATGACTAGAAGGACGAGAAACTCCGGAATCCAGGCCGTAGAGTCTCTCCTATTCCCTCCAATTATTAATCAAAAACTTTTCGTTTGCAACAAAAAAGTGTATTTACCGGCATTGAATGTGTTGCCGTCTCAATCCCCACCCCCATGTCTTGCGATAGCGCACTTTCTTTGTTACATTGAACGCTCCTATCAGTTGGTATGTACGCTCCTCCCACCCCACTGCGTCGTTATAGTGTCACGACTGGAAAGAATCGCATACGCAAAAGAGAATTGTTCATTATTTATGAAGACAGATTGATGGAATCATAATAGAGATTAAATGTTTAAAGGTTTTATTCCTGCTCCTAGTCAGAAAGGAGAGCTTCCCAATTACGTCTGCTGCTCTGAAAATGATAAATATGTGTGTCACAGGAAAGGTAAGAATTGGCACTGCTGAAAGTACTGTAAATAAACAAATATCAGAGAACAGATCTGTACTTTGCTGGCCTTCTTTGAGCTGGAATTATAACGCGTCATAATCAGACAGAACGTGAACAACCAGATAAGCAGTGACCCTGCTGAAATCGGCTATGAAATAATGATGCTTCGATTCGTTGCTCTACGTCTCCTAAGGTGTGAACTCACTCAAAAAGAAAAGCACTGTGTGGTACGTGAAATGTGATGAGCACAACGATAGCTGCAAAACATGTACACTGTTTCACTTGTGAGGTAATTTTCAATTTATCTCATGACACCTTTTGTCAGTCAGTGCACACCACGAAAGTTCCAAATTTCACTTCAACTCTATTTCCTGGCGGCGAAAGACTTCAAAATCAGAGTCCCTACAGAAAGGAGGGGTGTTTAGCCATTACCCATGGACTCGTGCCCATCTCTGACTCCTTTGGGTTTTGATCCACATGAGGTACAGATCGAGAGCGTTCAGATGATGGAGTTCAGCTGGGTAAGCACATGCGAAATACTTCGAGGGTTGTTGCCCTCGCGACTTCCATGTAGGTCTATAAGCATATCTTTATCGATAGACACTGTCACGTGCTTTGCTAAGGTATGGAAATCGTCTCTAGAACTGTCGGGCGTTTGAGAGGGCTAGCCACATTTGTTTTTGACTTTCTCAGGCTCTAGCGGAGGCGAAGAAACTGGAACGCCAGTCTTATAAAGTTATCTAATCTTCGGTTACAACCAAATATTCGTCTAATACTATGTCAAGATTAAAGGACGAATTCACGCTGGAAAGGCAACCCATTTCAAATTAACCTAGCGATGGTGAGTGGTACACTAAAGAAGGAAAAACCATGAGAAACGGCCCAGAACCCGAGAAATGGGACCCCTTCTTGCCCGTTGATTTGAGCATTGATGCGACTATCATCGCTGTGCCCTCTTCAACGCTACGCTCTCTCACCTATCTAATCACTCACCACGTATAGACCTGCGGCGAGTGATCAGATGATCGGTGGGCGTGCACTGACCAGCCGCGGCGGGATTAAACCTTAATAGGTCAACGAGGTCAACTCCTCCTGTGCAAATTGTGCTTCAGTTCGCACACTTAGGAGCTCCGCGGGTCCCTCAACCAGGTGAATTCTTCCTAATTCGATTTTCCCTCTGATCGTGAATTCGTCCTTTAAAGGAAGGTCGATCTTGAACAGGTTATGAATTATTTCAAAAACCACCGCCTATTTGGGGACTCCCGACCAGGGTCAACCCTACGTTGTTACGAGTAACAACGGGGGGTCGTACCTGGTTGAGTTTGTAGGAGGGGGGGTCGTAAACCTTGGGGAAGGGGGTCGTAAAAAAATTTCCGAAAAGTAACAACGATAGGACAGACCCTGCTCCCGACCCATCACACGTGTTTCTCAGATATGGCCGCGCAACCCTGTGCACAACTTCTAGCCATATTTCAGATCTTTGGGCAGTTATAAAACTAAACCAGAAAAATTTGCCTTCAGCACCGCACATTTCGGAGCACGCCCGAGCCTGCTTAGCTAACATTTGTCTTTTACGTTCTCCTCCTAGTACTCCTACACTCGTTCCGAACCTGACCTAGGAGGGCAAAAATCGCCTTTTGCCCATGACGCTCATCAGCAAATTTTTCACCGCACAAAAAACCACTGTGGTAATGGCAGTCTTACGGGGAACTGTTCCTGGGTTGTCCCTTCAAAAGCGGAAGCATCGCATCGTTCACTGCCCTTGCCGTCTTCAGGATATGAAGTCGTTTGCCATCGTCTTTGGACTCAAGGAGCTGTACTTTGATTGCTTTACCCTGGAGCAGCTACATAAACGACTTATTCAATCAATTTACTGATTGCCATTCCTCTGAAGACAGTAGCTCTAACTAGGCAAAACCACTGCCAGCCAGCATTTCAGACGTCTGGTCTACGATGTGAAAAGCTCGTAGAACCTTGCACTTGATTCTCGGGGCAGTACCTTCCTCAGAAGCCTCCGAGTGAGAAGCTGTTTTCGGAAGCATCCAGCTCGAATTCACCGGTGTAATTGATTCAGCTTAGTGTTGAAGTTTTATTGCACTCTACTTTTATTGTGCAACAGCAGGGGGAAAGGCCTTCAGCCACCGTTTCACGAGTAGTTTAGTAGACTTTGATGGCAAATTAGAGGATACGTACATCTTGCCCTGAACAGCCCTGAACGAACCACCGGCCAACCTTAGCATTGGGAAAAAATTTAAAAGTGAACTCCCTCTGGAGGAAGGGTTTTGAGAAGGACCTTCCTTCAAAGATTGGTAGTGTCCTTTGTAGTTGTCCTTCAACCTTGTTCATCGTGACATACTTCAACACTCCGTCGCCAGAACCCGAAAAGTGCGTCGGGTGTGAAAGTTGGGGGCAGGGTCAAGCGAGGCGTCGAGGAAAATTTGGAAATACGCCCCCCCCCCCTGAGGCCGAAGTCCATGAAACGACCCTCTTCAAAAGCCGAACTATGAAAAGGTTGTTTAATTCTCCCCAAAACTGTTCATAAAAAAGCCCTGCTACCCCACCCTCCACCAAAAGTCGTTCAAGAAGTATACAAAAGTAGAAAAAGTCAAAAAAGATCATTATCAATGAGTCCTACCAATAAATGGAGCGAAAAACGACGAATCTAGTCATGAAAAAGGCAGACTATGGCAGCATCTCTTCTACCTAAACTTCCCTTAGAAGGCTTACCAAGTCTCAGTACTACACAGAGCATGCTCTCAATCTACATGTCCTTTTAGTTGGAAGAAGCCTCGTAACACCCCTGCAGCAGCTGTGTTGACCTGGTGGTCTACGGACAACTTGAACTCAGCCCTTTAAACCGCCTCGATTTGACGCTCTCGCCTGCGCTCTCTCGCTTAACCAGCGGCTTTATGATTACTGTGATCTTATGTATTCAAACTTTGCCACAATATAATTGGCTCACCCACTACGGAGTCCCTCCTCCCTTCAAGGCTTAGTCCTAGAGCTCTCACCTTCTTGCTTGGGATTTGGAAGCCGAGCCAGGCGCCGTTCTCTAATCGTCTGTGCTCTGGCCTTTCTCGGCAGAGAACATAGGGGAGAGTTCAAGTAGTCACGTAATGGTTGACTGGGGCGGTATTCAATCCTTCCCCCAGGGGGATATATCCCCCTACTCTGATTCAATCCTCTGGGGGGACAAAAAAGGGTTGCGTCATAGGACCTAGCATACCTCTGTGTTTCTACCTGCCAGACAGTTAGAGCAGCGCTACTACCCTCCACTGATGAAGCACTTTTCCCTGAGGGGTCGCGCTGCTCTAACTGTCTGGCAGGTAGAAACACAGAGGTATGCTAGGTCCTATGACGCAACCCTTTTTTGTCCCCCCAGAGGATTGAATCAGAGTAGGGGGATATATCCCCCTGGGGGAAGGATTGAATACCGCCCATGGCTCTTGCGCGTTGGCCGTGGAGCAGCTTATCTACTACTGAACTTCAATTTTGACGAGTTTTCAATCTGAAAGCAGATTTGGAAGTTTTGTGGAAATTCACTCTGATCAGCGTCGCGATTACTAAATTAATAAGAAACCAGATTAGTCCCCCGTCAACCGCCGGGACCTTCCTTTCCTGCGCAAGCTTTCTATCCTCCGCTATGGTCCCTTCCTCCTGTGACACCAACACCTCCTGGAAGTGACGCGTATGCAACACAATGGTGTTTCATCAAACAGTAGAAGGGACACAATCATGATATGACGGTAGATTTTTCGCTTCCCTTCCTCATCCTCCCTTCCTCTCTCCACTGCCCTCCAGCTGCCACTGCAGCACCATGTGGAATGAACGGAAGTGTGCTAAGCAGGTGTTTATATAGCCCTAAGAGTGTTATCACAACTATCCTGCTACAAAACATTGATATCTCAAATCCTGTAAGCTACCCGATTTGTTAGCGGTTTGTTTATCCCATGAGCTTCCTTCTCACTCACTTCATTTTGCGGACGGACACACATACATACACACACATACAGATACACAAACCGACACACAAAGTTAGCGCTTTATAAAATAGAAGGATAACGAATTTAGACCAATTAACGAGGAAAATTCGGGATGAGCGCGAGCTTTCAAACTTTCTGAAGCCATAACTCCACTCAAGCTCATCCATGAACGAAAATGTAATACGGCATTATAAACTAGAAGATTTGCCAAATGCTTACTAGAACAGCTTAATACGTCCAGTATCCATAAAATGGTTGAGGATTTTTGACGAGGAAAATTTTTAAATGAGTGCCAGTTTTCACGCTCCGTTTCAACGTCATTCAACTCTGAAAAGCTAAAATATCGCTCCATATAGAACTAGAAGATTTTGCTGCGTACTTCAACTGGTCACTAAAACAGCTTTATTACGAACTTATTTGAAAGATGGGCCACGTTGAGATTTTGCTTAGCCAGCGAAGGTACTTTTTCGGCTGCATTGACACCATGTCTCAACGACTATGGCTGCATTTCAGGCGGGATCATAAACCAACAGAGGGGAGCATAATCGGAAATCCTCTTTCTTTTTCTTTCCAAAAAGTGTAAAAATTGTTTAGCGTGTCTTAACTTTAACGATTACATGCTTGTGAATTTGACGCTGAAGGCTGCATTTCTTGCTGAATAGTGTACTCCTCCATGTAATTCTCACACAGACCCTTTCAGAATCCTCTTTCATTTTTCCTGAATCGAGATTTTCTCTTCAGAGCCGTAGTTGAAGCGCGCGCAATGAATGGGCCCACTCTGGGACGCGTCGTGTGCTTCACACTGCTTCATATTGGAGGACTCATTGAAGATAAAACTCCGTTCGAAAACGTGCGGATTTCGGATCCTTTAAATTTGCCGTAACTGATCACTGAGGTAGTTGGGAATTACTACGAGAACCCTTTAAATAACGAAAATTTTATGTGCGCGCGACTTAAATTGTTATCTGAAACCAGTTTAGCTTCCGTCGCTACCGCGCGCATTGATAGAACTGACAATCGATGAAGCTTTAGGTTTCACCGCTAAATTATAGCTGCTTCGTTAAATGTATTTACTGTCCAGTTGCATAGGCTGCCCATCTTGGCTGTATCTCACTGTTTGATAAGCGCAGTGAAGTGCACAGCTAAAGTGATGATGTAAACAACCACTATGCGTCGAGTATCGAGGTAATTTAGCGGTCGAATATCTCAAAACGGAATGCCTAGTATTCATTATCATATTTATTCGAGCATCCCATTCATCCTCAAGAACTCTAGAAGGTGTAGCGGTCGGAAGGAGTTTACAATTACAACGCTGATGAAATGCTCTCTACGTTCGTACGCATATCGTTCCTATCAGTCCTCATCAGTCGTTATCACTTTTTGACCCCCACCAAAATGTT
Source organism: Ostertagia ostertagi (assembly GCA_036418205.1). Classification (NCBI taxonomy): domain Eukaryota; kingdom Metazoa; phylum Nematoda; class Chromadorea; order Rhabditida; family Trichostrongylidae; genus Ostertagia; species Ostertagia ostertagi. Next base: position 43,868 of record MU868510.1, on the reverse strand, counting down.
CCCGTCCCACCCCCTATATCATGCCCCAAAATCAGCTCCTGACGACTGCTGCGAAGCGCACTATGAATTTCGTGAAATTTGTGTTTCAGCGCCTCTTATCTGCTCTTATCAGTCGTTATCACTTTGTGACCCCCACCAAATATGTTCCCGTCCCACCCCCTATATCATGCCCCAAAATCAGCTCCTGACGACTGCTGCGAAGCGCACTATGAATTTCGTGAAATTTGTGTTTCAGCGCCTCTTATCTACTCTTATCAGTCGTTATCACTTTGTGACCCCCACCAAATATGTTCCCGTCTTACCCCCTATATCATGCCCAAAATCAGCTCCTGACGACTGCTGCGAAGCGCACTATGAATTTCGTGAAATTTGTGTTTCGGCGCCTCTTATCTGCTCTTATCAGTCGTTATCACTTTGTGACCCCCACCAAATATGTTCCCGTCCCACCCCTATATCATGCCCCAAAATCAGCTCCTGACGACTGCTGCGAAGCGCACTATGAATTTCGTGAAATTTGTGTTTCAGCGCCTCTTATCTGCTCTTATCAGTCGTTATCACTTTGTGACCCCCACCAAATATGTTCCCGTCCCACCCCTATATCATGCCCCAAAATCAGCTCCTGACGACTGCTGCGAAGCGCACTATGAATTTCGTGAAATTTGTGTTTCAGCGCCTCTTATCTGCTCTTATCAGTCGTTATCACTTTGTGACCCCCACCAAATATGTTCCCGTCCTTACCCCCTATATCATGCCCCAAAATCAGCTCCTGACGACTGCTGCGAAGCGCACTATGAATTTCGTGAAATTTGTGTTTCAGCGCCTCTTATCTACTCTTATCAGTCGTTATCACTTTGTGACCCCCACCAAATATGTTCCCGTCTTACCCCCTATCATGCCCCAAAATCAGCTCCTGACGACTGCTGCGAAGCGCACTATGAATTTCGTGAAATTTGTGTTTCAGCGCCTCTTATCTACTCTTATCAGTCGTTATCACTTTGTGACCCCCACCAAATATGTTCCCGTCCCACCCCCTATATCATGTCCCAAAATCAGCTCCTGACGACTGCTGCGAAGCGCACTATGAATTTCGTGAAATTTGTGTTTCAGCGCCTCTTATCTGCTCTTATCAGTCGTTATCACTTTGTGACCCCCACCAAATATGTTCCCGTCCCACCCCCTATATCATATCAAAAAATCAGCTCCTAACGACTGCTGCGACGCGTGCTATGAATTTCGTGACACACACACACAGACAGACAGACAGACTTAGCGCTTTATATATAGTAGGGATAACAATGCTACTCCACCCACATAAAGTTTTCCTCTGGCCTTCCATGGCATCGATTCGATCCTTGATGTTTGTCCTCCGACAGTGATGATCCTACTGCATCAATCCGGCCCGATCTCTTCCCCCAGCGGGCCAATACGACCCCCCCTGCCGACCTGTCGAGGATTCCTCAACGCACGCTTGACCCTGGTTGGGGGAGGAGAGGGAGGTTTATTTGTTACGCCTTACATGGCAAAACTGCGAAACTTCGTCAAAATAAACCCTCTCATCCCAACCTGCCACATCATCCAATGTACGTCCCCTCCGTTGAGTCATATTTATGCGCAGTTGATGCAGATCTCTTCAAATACACTTTCATGCAAGTCTTGAAGCTATTTAATGCGTGACAGAAAGTCTTACCATAGAACGGTGTTCCGACATTGCTGCAGACTTGAAAATGGCATGACGGAAATGACCTACTGAGTTTTTATCATTCAAACCCGCTAATTAACGTAAACACAACAGATCACTCGTACATTCCCTCATTCTAGGACCAGTTTTGCCTCGCCCGCTAACGCGTGCATCGCGCGGCAGGCTTTACTGGAGGACCCATGGAATAGCAGCATGAGATACTCCATTAAAGGACGAATTCGCAGGAAAGGCAACCCATTTCAAATTAACTAGGGATGGTGAGTGGTACACGAAAGAAGGAAAAACCATGAGAAACGGCCCAGAACCCGAGAAATGGGACCCCTTCCTTGCCCGTTGATTTGAGCATTGATGCGACTCTCATCGCTGTGCCCTCTTCAACACTACGCTCTCTCACCTATCTAATCACTCGCCACGTATAGACCTGCGGCGAGTGATCAGATGGTCGGTGGGCGTACAGTGGCCCACCGCGCCAAGATTGAGACCGACGTCACACTTGGCGACGGACAACGGCGCTCTCGGCCGAGCGATTGGCAAGCGACGGACAACGATGAAACGATCGCGATCGCTCCATCGCTTGTCCATCGCCGTGACGTCGGTCTGAGCCTGAATAGTTCGCCGAGATCAACTCCTTCGGTGCCAATTGCGCTTCAGTCGCACCCTTAGGAGGTCCGCGGGTCCCTCAACTAGGTGAATTACTCCTTCTTCGACCTTCATTATAACGTGAATTCGTCCTTCAAGCATCTCACTGAATGTGTTAGACCTTCCACAGTTTCACTGAAGTTCATCGAGAATACGCGTGATAACGTCTGGAGCTGAACTGGTATATTGATCACAACTCTGTAAACATCCAGCATTTTTCTTGAATTAAGATAATTTAGCGGTGAATAGGATTTTCTTGTCGTGAGTCTCGAAATAAAAATGAAATGTATCTACACCAGTTTAGCTGCGCACGCATTCGCGTGCATCACACGGGACTGCATTGGTTTGCAACAGGGCCATTGATATTTTTATAGCCCACCGTGGGAAACTCCGCAAATCCTCGGTGGCGCCCACCAATAGCATTTGGCCCCATTCCTTCGCCAACCTTTATCCACTTTTCCCAGCCTCTGGGCTCTCTTTGAACCCACCTGTAATATCACGTGACAAACTCCGCCTACTTCAACGCATGCTCCACCCTCTAGTAGTTGATCTGCCTTCCGTTGACGGAACTCAATCCACTATTTTCTCGGTCCTCAAGACTTCTTGGAGCCGAGTTAGAAAGTCTCAAGGATAACTCCGCCCCCTCTGGACCTGCCCCGCCCACCAATGGCAGTTGGGCTCCACTCCTGCACCCACCTCTATCCACTTTTTCCCGGTCTCCAGGACTTCTTGGAGCTGAGTTACAAAATTTTGGGCAAACTCCGCTCCCTTTAATGCACACTCCTCCCACCAAAGGGCGGAAGTGGTGTAGTGCAAGTGGCACGCTTACCACGCGAGCGGTCCGGGGATCAAATCCTGGGTCGTGAGTCGCCCGGGCCAACCAAGCCTTCCATCCCTCCGGGGTCGGTTAATTGGTACCAGACTTGTCTGGGAGGATAAAAACACTGACTTGTACATCGGCTGGCCCCCGCAAGTCATTGTATAGGCCACATCGCATTCAAAACGCCACTACGAATGTACAAATGGAAGTAGAATGCGTGCCGCATCCCAAAAAGGGATTGATCAACGGCAAATGCTTTATCCTTTATCCTTATTATCCTTCCACCAATAGCAGTTAACCTCCATTCCGTTGACAAACGCAATCAACATTTTTCCCGGTCTCTGGGACTTCTTGGAATTTAGTTATGAATTTTCGTCGCCAGCTCCGCCCACTTTGGACCCCGCCCCGACGACAGTTGACCTCCACTCCTCCACCCACCTCTATCCACCTTTTTCCGGCTCCCTAAGACTTCTCCGACCCGAATTATGAGGGCTTGTAGAAAACGCTGTACACTTCAGAGCGCGCTCCGCCCATGTGGGCGGGCCTCCGCCAACGTCAGGCATACTGGGAACACCATTGCTCCCCTACACTGACTTTCTCTTTGAACTATAGACTCACTCCAAACCAAGTTATGAATTTTTTCATAAAGCACTGCTTGTTTGGAGAACGCCCCGCCACCTGTGGGGTGGCTACCAATTCGGTGTAACTTACCAATGCACACCTTTACCCACTTCTGACCTAGTTTCTGGGCCGTTTTATCACTGAAATTCAAATCTTGGTCGTCAGTACAGTTCATTTCGCACGCCCGCCCACTGTGGGCGGGGCTCCGCTTAGCTGATGTGTGTTTTGTACTTCGTGAGACCTGGCCCACCCATCCCACACTTGACCCGGTCCTCCAGGCGGATCCCGAGGAGCTAGGGAATTTTCGTGACACACACACACACACACACACACACACACACACACACACACACACACACACACACACACACACACACACACACACACACACACACACACACACACACACACACACACACAATACACACACAGCACACATAGCGAATTATATATATAGGATACTTTACATAATAAGAAGCTAATGCTTATCATTTATTTACATTCGCCATTCTCAGTACCAGGGTGAAAATCGTGTCGAGGAAATAACCGCCTCTTTACGACCCCCCTCCAAAACATGGACTCTGATACGACCCCTTTTTGTCCTCTGCACATCCGGTTTCATATCAAAAAATGCTAGTTTCAGATGTGCGAGAGGGACGCAGCGCCGCTGCCACGCAAATGCGGCTTGATCCAAATGCTAGATTCAATTCTGCTCAGATTAGGTTCTCCTTCTTTCCTTTAAAGACATTTAACCTTTGCCACATTGGCCGGAAAGTAGAACATTGAAGGAGGTACTGCCCCTACACAGTTGAACAGTCTCGCGCTCCAGTATAGCGGCGCTAACTACCCGCGATCGCGTCGCGCGCTGTGCCTAGAGCGCGCTAGTTGGAAAAATCGTCAAATGTACCCCCTATTTAAAGGACTATAACTTTCTTCATTGATAACCATTTCAGAAAGTGAAGGCAGCTTTTGAATGCACAAGACTTCTAGTTTCTAAATTGTGCTGAGCGTTTTTCTAAGCACGCCTATTCTCGAGAGTGGGAGACGTCGAGGAATTGTCGAGGAAATTGAAATTTACATGCGAGTTCCCACTCTTTGGAAGACAGTAGCTGTCTTCATTGGCAATGCTTTGAAAATCGGAGGAAAGCGTTGTAAAGTAGAAGATTTACGCTTTCTGATAGGTGCTCCAGTTGTTTCGAACGCTTTCTAGTTCGCGAGAAATCTGCGTCGAGGAAATGTCAAGGAAATTTTCGAAGCCACTCGAAAACTCTATTACTCCCTCGCCGTAGTAGGGAACTTCTTTGAACACCTTCAAAATACTTCTGTACACGTCAGTTCGATGGAGTAAATTGAAAATGATGCACTTGGCGCGGATCCATTCCGTTCTTGTATGCGCCATGCAGTGACCCCACTCGGAGTCATTGGGAAGGTGTTTTGTCCTAGTGACGACTTGCTTAAGCACACCAAAAGATATTTCCAGTATTAACTAATTAGGATAACTCTTGTGGTCATAGTGATGTCTGATCATTCCTTTATTCAAATCGCTTCCTTTCCAACCCGTTCTGATGAATGACAGCTTGCGGTTGCAGGATCTGATGATGCCAAGAAGGCTGCGAATCTGCCTGTTTTGAACTTTCTACCAAGATGCTGTTCCTCCACTAAGTTCTCGAAGCATGTGCATCATTCTAGAGTAGATACTCGCTGCCCTTTCCCTACGATTCTTTTGCAGGACGCGTTGCCTTCCTATGCCATACTGATCACTACGAACCAAACCAACAACCACTTGTAAGATGTTATTTGCATTAGGCTAAGTACAACACTTGTGAAACTAATGATGACAGCAAATAAGTGGCAGCAGCACCGTTGTGTCCGTTGATGAACCTTTTGATTACGACCCCCTCCCAACTCTCATCGGAGCAAATACGACCCCCTGTCGAGGATTTCCTCGACCGTTATTCACCCTGCTCAGTACTCCTAAAGGATCAGCGGTTTAATGAGTTTGGGCTTTTCTGGTAGTGCATCAGAAATGAAACTTATCAGTTGCTGAAGACTTGAGTGCTACAAATTTCCGGTCAAACACACACACACTTAGCCGATTATATATACTAGGATTCCCACAAATTCTCTACTATCGATGGAGTTCCGAGCTTCGGAGGTTTATAAGAAGCTGAATCCTCTTTAGTATTTCAGGATTCAGTCGGGGAGATGAGAGTGAGAGGGGACCACGAGTTTCTGATGGCGCGACTTGGTGAGAGCGGCGTCGCTGTAGTCACAGGGATCGCATTTGCGCAGGGATAGCAAGTCATAGCACCCTCACCAAGAATTGACGCGAAAAGCGTAAAAAAAAGAGATTGGAATCTCAAGGCTCATTGGTGTCCTGAACTGTCACAAGACTGATCATCCGAAGTGAACGTAATCGAAAAGAGCAAGCTGATGTTTACAAAATGCAAAAGAACTCCGCAGACATTCAGATTTTCTTGTTCAGTTATTCCCATGATAAACACGTAACGTCAATGAACAGCGCGGTTTCAATTATTTCATTGCTGAGATATTATTCGATGGAGACTAGATGACAGGATGTGAGATTCAAGAGGCTAAGCTAAATGAATATGATAAGAGCTTATTAACTTTATTTACATTTCATCGATGGCTATAGTAATTCGCGCAACGACATCATAACAAACTTTACACGTATAGGAAAGCGTTACCACAAAAAATATAACGCTCCTAGTTGCTGTACAGTAGCTTTTATTCTGAAGGAACATCCATCGCTTCTGCACCAGTATCATCCACTGGGGAATCAAACGAAAACAATCTCACACCACGTCCCTCAGAGTCACCAGCCACAGAGGTTGCCGCTGATCCAGGAGTCGCATGTCGATGTCTCCCGCGGATACGAGGGGCTCCAGGACACTCGGATGGGGCACAAGTAGGAGTAGTTGGCATGGGAGGGGTATGGAACGACAACGTCGGTTCCAAATGTGTCATCTGAAAAATGTTCTCTGGTTACTGAAGCTAAGTGAACTAGAAGTTGAAAATGTGGAATGCGCCGAAAATCGACCTCCACTCACGCCAGTAGTTGAATTGGAAAATATCTTTCAACTCAAGAATTGCGTATAACCTTGACACATTCACAATAGCCCGTTAAGCGGGCTCCTCGGCATCTTTTTTTGTTTTGGTATTTTTTTTCAAAAACAGTCGTACTCCTAAATACTTTCTTTTCTGATAAGAGGTATTGGTATTTTCCGGATCTGATGATTTAGACCGATAACTTTCTAACATAAGAAACACCTAGAAAAATGCCCATTCGCATAAAAACCTGCATATCCCCAAACATTCCTAGTTAATTTTGCAGTAAGAGTTATTTCTCAGTATGACGCATGTGTAGCACTCTTCAGAATGAACTAGTGGAAATACTTTCGCATAATGTTTGAGATCTGCAAATCGCCCTTTTCAAAAAATATACGTTCAAGGATGATTACACGATAAGAACGAAGGTCGAGGAAGGGGAACTTTACCTGTAGGAGATACAGGACCTACCTAAGGGTGCGGACCAACACGCAATTCGCATCGAAGGATATGCCCGGCGATCTAGCATGGCCTTCCCTTTGGCGCAGTTGGCCCGGAACGCCCACCGACTATCTAATCACTCGCCGCAGTCTCTATCGGCGAGTGATTAGATAGCAGAGAGAGCGTAGTGTTGAAGAGGGCAGCACGATGAGAGTCGCATCAATGCGCAAATCAACGGGCAAGGAAGGGGTCCCATTTCTCGGGTTCCGGGCCGTTTCTCATTTTTTCTTCATCCCTGTTCCACTGATCACCTATACCTTTATTTCCAATGAGCTGTCTTTTCATTGTAAAATCAGTGGGATTGTGCCTGGCAACCGTCGTTACTGAAAGGATACGGGGAGGGGTTGTATTTGAAAATTTCTCATCGTCTCGTTTGACCCCGTCGAAGTTGTCTATTACTGCATACCCAAATGGTTGTAGGGAAGATGGAACTTGCAGCTCACCAAAATGACTCGTTAATTTCGCTGTCCTCGCCGTACCTACCTGTCTCTAACCAATATGAAGACTCCGTACTAGCCCGTTCAAAATTTCCATGCAAATTTGGATTGATCGAAACGCTCAATTGATCTTTGTAAGTCTCCGATATCCGTCCATCGCCCCAATCTTGTTCGAAGCTTCCATCATCACGAGAAAGGCTTTAATCACGACAGAACAGCGCATTTTTTTTCGGGGATTGGAGGGCAAACGCTAGCTGATATCACGACTTGTTTTCCCAATTTTTCGTCCAAAGTTGAAGTGAAGCGGGAAACTCATGCAGCTTATTGAGTACGATGCAAAGGAGTTTCAGAATTACTAACGGAATACTTAGACAGAGCGAGAAACGCGTTTTCTTCTGGCATATTAAGCGGTAGCAGTTTCTTGGGAGTAATTCAGGAATAAAGTATCCAAAAGATAGCTACTAAAAACGGCAGAACCTTTCCGAACAACCCAATATAACAGCACAGAACAAATGCTCCAAAAACAGCAAATGTAACCACCTAGAACGGCATATGTCAATCATTTCAAATTATCAAAATTCAAACTAAACAAGAATTTACGGTGAGAAATGTACCTGGACTGCAGCCTCTTCGCACTGTTTCGTGAGCGCGAGATTGGTATGATGATATGCTGCCGCTGGCATCCCCGTTTTTGACAAAAATTCTCCAAGTTGATGGTGCAACCGACCCATTGAATGAAAAGGAACCATAGAATTCTGAAAGTGATGGTTAGTAAATGGAAAGCAGAAGTGAAGCTTGGAATGAAGGTACCTCAGTTAATTTTTTCAACACTTCTGTGCCTTTTTGATAATTGTGGGTACTGTCATACTGACTTATGAGTAACCACACTGCTTCGAGAAGATATGGGTGAGCGAACACCACCTCTTCTAAGATTGTTTGTGCTTCCTTGAAAAACGAGTAGAGGGTTAAAAAAGGATATCACTAAATAGTTTCAAAGCTACCTCCTTTCCACTTGGAGTGGCAAGTAACACTTGCGCCTTGAGAACTCGTGCTCGAGGTGAATTTGGAAGATTCTGCATACAAATGGCCACCGCTGCGCGAGCTTCGCGGATTCTAAAATGATTGCAATGCAAGATATAAACATCAGCTCGCAAAGAAGCTGGTGCTGAATGAACATCTGCAAATCAGTGATATATCAATAAAGCAAAATCCCCACTTTTCTCGCTGTAGGTAAGTGACTATCTGCAATTCGTACAGATCAATGTTTTTGAGGTCCCGTTTGATGGCTGCACTCAAATGACGCATTGCGTCATCAAACTTCTCTGAAACACTTTGATTGAGTCCCTGCAATTTGAGCGGCAATGGGATGTAAAGTTGCATGGCGCACAAGGTGGCGGAGCCGGTCTCTGGGATAATTAACACTCGTCATCCGAAGCAGCGGTTGAGGCTGGTATCAGAGTCCACGATTACACACACGTGGGATCACAGAAAATGAGAGTGCACCGATCAATACTGCGAGGTGCTCTCCAATCCCGCCGCCATTTCTGCTTGATGGTGATGGTTGAATGACGACTGTTCATGATTCCACTTGTTTCATATTCAGTGTTTCAAATGTTCAAATGGGGCAATTTTTGCCATTAGCGCGAATCGCGCGACGGATCGCGAACTATGACACCAGTCTAACTAAACCAAGTTTTGCCAGAACGGAACACTTTCAACACTCGAAAGCTGTGCACTACAACTACGCAACCGCCAAAGCACAACTTTCATCTCACAACAGCACTAGGATATGGACGAAACTTTCGCCCCAGACAAGACTCGAATCCACACTACTCGTAAGTGCGCTAGAAACAACAAATATTAGCAAGCAATGCAAACTGAGCGAAAGCGTTAAAAGAGCAATTAACAAACAATACAAGTTAAAAATAAATGTCAAGTAGAGCTCTCAACATTGCCATTCCCCACATTGGCTAACCGGCTCGTCACTTTAGGCGGGAAAGTGGACGCGCATAGTTGGTCGTGCGACAGTGACGGTCTCACAGCGTTAGATACGTATCGATCGTCGAATACTCAGGCAAGTCTGACGATCGATACGCATCCAATGCTGTGCGACCGTTACGATCGTTACTATCAGACGACCGACCATGCATGCGCCCTGAGTGCTGATAAGCTACCGTAAATAGACTATGAGAAGCTGAGTTGGATGAAATGGTGCCCCGGTAGCGTAACTGGTAGCGCACTTGCCCGGAAAGCGAGAGGTGCGGGTTCTAGTCCCGCCTGGGGCGAAAGTTTTGTTCACAACCCAGCATTCTTGTGAAACATTCGCAACGCGAACTGCGGCGTTAAAACAGCAGTCAACAGACAAGTTGAAAAGAGGGGATATAAGGGAAAAACGGGCGAAGTACAGTTATACAAAGAGATCATATTCTAGCGGTAGGTTCAATATCAATTTCCAAAAGTACGCAAAGGTGCAATGTCATGGACTATCACCATTAGATCTAAAACTTGTGCGAATTAAAGATGCTAATCTTAATTTATCGAAATCAGCGGTCACTTACCAAGATCAAGGAGCACAAGTGCTTTCAACATCATGGCTTCAGATTTTGGTTTATCACCTAGCGTAGTCTTGTTACATGCTTTATGAGCGAAATACAATGCCGTTTTGAGCTTCCCTGAAAATATTATAATCTTGGGAGTTGAAGATACAAGAAATGATCCACATGAAGCGAACCTTGGCATCGTGCACAATGTCCGAAAGCAATCCATGCTTCCACAGTGTTCTCATCTGAGTTCATCAACTGAGTAGCCAATGATTCTAGCTCCTTAGCCATGGGAGGTGTATTCTAGGATATCTGGGATCACAAAGAAATTAATGAATAGACACGCACCCTTTTAAAATAGGGAAGTATACCTGTGCAAACAACAGAGCTAACGTATCCATGGCATAGTGCTGCTCGCTGTCAAGCGAATGAGCTTTGGCCAGCTCGGAACGAGCTTCATGACGCATGCCCAAGCTATTGTACACTAAACCCATCTCGGTGAGGATTCTGAAAGTAGACTGTTAAAAAGGGCAAAATGAAGGCACAAAAGAAGAAAACAACAAATGAAAACCTTCAGAAGTTCACTTACTTCGGATTATTAGTTCCCAAGAGCGACATGACCTTAAGAGCCTGTTCAGTTTGCCCAGCACCAAGAAGTTTCTGCGCCTCAAGCCAAGTCGTTAGATTAGCAGCACCAGAACCTTCTAGCCCTTCCGAAATTGCATCGATATCCACGTTCGCTGCAATGGAAGCGCCACTCCTAAGAACAGCAGCCAGACAACCAAACGCGCTATTGCAGTTTGTGAAAACATCTCTGAAATCTCCTAAAGGTACTTTAGCAAACAATTCGAACTATGAGAAAACACAGACAATAGTATACAATAGGCGTGACAATATGACCCACTGAAGGTATAAAATTGACATGTTTACTCCCTTGTGATCTTTTCCAGCCAAAAGTTTTGCCATTGCATAGCGTACTTTAGGAATGTATTGATGACCAGGTATTTTCGCCAAAACAGCTGAAACATAATTACTGAGAATCTATTTCTGGGTGCATCATGGAACAAATTGACAGCGGTAACTCCGTATATGCAGTCATCGTTACCGAGCGTCACAATGAAATGTAGCCGTATGCACAGTGTGCACTGGCCATGTGGATCATTGTATCTACTTTAGTGTTTAGTCTTTCTTTGCTCCAGTTACCAAACACTGTATCGAGAAAAGCCAATGCTGCTTCATTAAGAAAACGAACGTATCAAAAGCTGAAGAGTATGACTTGTGTATATTAGTAACAACAGACTTCCTAATGCAGTTTTAGATGTGTTCACACTGCCACTTGAATGCGTGCGTTTTCGTTACGACTTTAAACAGACCGTACACAAATGCAAACGGTCTGTCGCGATTGGCCAAGAACGGTTACAGGAAGGCCAGTATCAAACTGCGAATCCAGCAAACCTCATGATACGAGGAATGCGAGTGCAGTTCCAGCGATGTGCTGCTAGTGGTTTGTACGGTGTATGTTACTGGTCATGAATGGACCTCAGGTCCCGCAGCGAGTAAGTTTCGCGCTGCGAAAAGCGAAGTCGCTTTCTGTCCTAGCAAACCAGACCCGTACTTCAAGCGGTGCAACAGTGATTGTGAGTGTACGTGAACTCTCGCGACTTCCCCAAGCTCACGAGGGCATGATAGCTTGGGAAAGTGGCACGAGCTAACATGCAAACGGTATGTACTCGCTCCTTTCCCAAACTCTCGAATCGCTGGTGCACTGCTCGAACCGCTGATGCAGGGCTCGAATCGCTAGCGCATGGCACCTGCCGGCATATTTCTCCTAAACGCGATTTAGTGGCAAGGTCTGATTAAACGCGATTTAGTGGCAAGGTCTGATACTGGCGGAAACCGAAAAGAATGTCAACTGTTACTGGTAAGTGGAACGTGCAATAAGGTAGGCGTAGCTTGCTACAAAACTTTATAATTTAGTCGAGAGAAGTCTGAAGGGGCAAGGAAGATTGACAGAGGTTGGCGTAGGGAGCTTATTTGCGATGGCGGAGAGCGCTTAACTGTGTTGGCGGGTGGGGCGGGGTCTTCTACGAAGCTTCAGGATTCATTTCCTGAAGGTCCAAAGGGAGGAAAAAAATGAATGTTGAAGAAAAAAATGAATGAAAAAAATGGGATGTTGGCGAGGAAGGAAAAGACAGACAGTATTCGCTGAACGTAAACAGAGGTGAGCGAACTTTGCCAAGGAAAAGAAGGACGGAGGGGTGGGGTGAGGATGAGCCACTAATCCTTTTAGTTCAGTATGAGATCGCCAAGCAACGAGAAAAAAGTATAAAAGGCTGACGAGGAAGAAAGGTCAAATGCTAGTGGTGGCTGAGACTTGCTTGCTGCTGCCAAACTCGGTGCAGAGTTTGCTATAAACTTCACGTTCTCGAAGCGGAGTAGGGAAAGATTAGTAGCTTCTTTCACAATGCGCTAGAAGAAGAAGAAGAAAGAGGAAGTGCGTTTTAAGAGGTGCGTGTCAGCGTAGCATTTTGGTTCAAAAGTGTGAAGTCACGGTTCTTACCAGTTTGCATCATATACACTCACTAACCCAGTGCTTCTTCGTACTTCTTTTCTTTCACCAAACACTTGTGATATCGAAATCTAACTTCAGTATCAGAGAAGTGCTGAAATGTACAATATACTCTTGGTGTCACAACAACAGGGAAAATGCAAACGTTCCATAGGGATATTCACCTTGTTATGAATAGAGCGTGATACTTCAGGGTACAGTTGCAGGGCTCGAAAATAGCTCTGAAAACTGACAATTACAAAACAAAAAATTAGAAAACCTATGATCTATGCAAGGATGATAAAACTGTCACATTTTCGCGATGCTTCATTCACTTTTCGGAAATTTTTATAAGGTTATGGCAATCGTATCAGGTACACCAGTCTTATAACTTACTTGCTCTGATTGTTAACTACTGCTTTTGGCAACTAGGACCAAACTTTCGCCTTAACCCTTAGACTACGACTTTTTTAAAAACAAGTTATTGATGTGTTTTATGTAGTAACAGTCGCTCCTAGCAACAACTAATCATCTGTAGAAATTTGGCTGACGCGCGCTGGGTTTGAGCTGGGATTCGATCCAGAGACCATATGCGCGGCAGTGGCCCCTCCTGTCACCACACCATCTCCGCTCGAATGAGCATTTTGAACAGTTCAAATACCATTCAACAAATACACATTTATCACATCTCATTCGTGGAACAAGGCAATGTCCGGTTGGGAACGCACTTGAAAAGAATTGCAAGCCGCACTTTGTAGAAGTGCTGCTCCCCTGCCTACAGGCTGCGCCCACCGGCTGCTTCTCCTCTAACGAATTTTCGCTGGTTTTTATGCTCGAAAGCTGCGTCATCATAGGAGTGTTCTACTACCACTTCCGCATCAAACGAACTGACAAAACTCCGGAGGTTGGAATTTCCAACGCAGTCGTAAAACGCTGTCGTCCTCTAACTGGCTTGCGGCCGATAAAAACCTCCATCCGTCATCGGTTTGCTTATGTTTCACCTGTTTCACAATAATTGAGGGAAATATTAGAACCATTAACACAATACAAAGAGTGTGAGACTCGAAAACTACCTTTTCGGGAGCTGTGCACACTGCCCAGTGACCTGTGGAACGACTTGCTTATCAACTTATCCAGCGTAACTCGCTTAGACTTCTGATACTTCGCTGACAGAGTAAGAATTACCAAGTTTCTAGTTGTGCACAATTCCGCCATAAAGCGGGCCCTCCGATCTCAATAAGTGCCAAAACTGTGGTAGTGACTTTGACTACCAAGTGGGACACATGTGTACCACCAGTAGTCAAAGATTAACTTACGCAGGATGACTCGCTTTAGCTTCTGACGATTAACTGTCATAGTAAGAATTAGAAAGCTTCTATATGTGCACAATTCAGCCATCAAATGAGCGCTCCTGCCTCAATATTCCCTGAACTGTGGTAGTGTCTTTGACTACGAAGTGGGACACATGTGTCCCACCAGTAGTCAAAGGTTAAGCGAGACGGGTGAGTTCACTAGGACAGAAAGCGAATTTTCCGCTTTTCGCACGCGAAACTTTTTTCGCTGCAGGAACCCCAGGTCCACCCATGATCAGCGGTGGACCTGAGGTTCCTGCAGCAAAAATGTTTCGCGTGCGAAAAGCGGAAAATTCGTTTTCTGTCCTAGTCAACTACACTCAGGCGAAACTCGAACCCGCACCTCTCGCTCGCCGGCAAGTGCGCTACAAGTTGCAAGTTTTCCAATTATTGAACCACTCCACAACCAGTGGATGTCACTCATCAAAATTAGGTTTACCTCCGAACACATGGCAGTATGGTGATAAAAAAAAACTAACCAGCAGACTTAAAGAGTACTTCTCTAGTTCAAAATAGGCATCCGCCACATAAACTGCCATTAAAGCCTCATTCTTCGCACTCAAGCTGAAATTTCAGCTTTTCAGGACGACTTCTATTTTCGGCACTACTCCCTATTACTGTCCAAAAATTTCAAAATTATATTTGTTACCGAAACTTTGCCTTTAGAAATTTTCGATGCACTAATTACAAATATAACATTCGTTTTTGTAAATAACGCTGTTTAACGCATATGTATTTTCTGCTCTCCTGAGCTCTCACTTACTTGTTAGGCACAGTGCTTGAGGGTAAGCTCGTTGGGAAGGGGGACACCGCATTGGGTGAATGGCGCACCGCTTGGCAATAGATGAGTGTTTGAGATCACAGGGTGAGTGGCGCGCACCTCTGAGCATCCTCTCCCCGAAGGCTTAGTCCTGAGGCCGGGTGCAGCAAGCCCCAGCTAGGGGATGGGGACCCATCCCCTCACCCAACTAGGGGATACATCTCCAAGGTTGGGGATATGTGGAGAAAATAGGTGCCAAATGGCGCCAACGCCAAAAAATGAATGTCATATTCGTAATCAGGACACCAAATAACCCTATATACAAGTTTACACCGAATTTGGTGAAAACAGCCGTCGTGACAAGGTGGCGCCAACTGGCGCCAAATGGCGCCAGCGTCAAAAATGAATGTCATATTCGTAATCAGGGCACCGAATTTCCTATATAGGCAGTTTATAGGCAGTTCAGTTTCAGTTTCAAAATAAAATTTTGAGATTTTGGGGCAGTAATGGTGGAACAGCACCCTATTTTCTTGTAATTTCTGACACTAAGGTTGAGGTGCTAACTTAGTTGGGGGGGGTCCGCGCCAGCGCTTGGCATGTTCGCGCCCTCTTAGGCCGATGTCATAGTTTGCGAATCGAGCGATTCGCTAGCGAATCGCTGGATCCGAGCGTTGCGCCAGCGAATCGAACGTTGCACCAGCGAATCGAACTTTGCACCAGCGAGTCGAACTATGTACCAGCGACTCAATAGTGGCGGGACCCAACGTTTAAAGGAAGCCCGCCACTTTCAAACAGTGTCCACTGTCAAGTCCCGCCACTTTCAAAAAGGGTCCACTGTCACGTGACACTGTTTGAAAGTGGCGGGCTTCCTTTGAACGTTGGGTCCCGCCACTATTGAGTCGCTGGTACATCGTTCGACTCGCTGGTACATCGTTCGATTCGCTGGTGCAACGTTCGATTCGCTGGCGCAACGCTCGGATCCAGCGATTCGCTAGCGAATCGCTCGATTCGCAAACTATGACATCGGCCTTAGCGAGATAGCGCAAACTCGCACATTCCAACTTTTCAGGCATGCCAAGTGACTCCCCCATGTCCGCCCCACCTCTAAACTGCCTACACTCTTCCCTCGCCCAGACTCTTCGCCTCACAGTGAAGAACGCGAACATATAGCACGTCGCGGCGGCGATTGACCTCTCACCGGGTGCGGTTCACTAAGAATGAAAGCGACTTTTTCGCGTGTCGCGCGCGAAAAAGTCGCTTTTATTCTTAATGAACGTTTTTCGCTGTGAGGTCCTCAGGACCAACGCTGATCATGAGTGGACCTAATGGTCCCACAGGGAAAAATGTTTCGCGCTGTGAAA
>MU868510.1:6792-27421 GCA_036418205.1 Ostertagia ostertagi | reverse complement strand
GAGCTCCAGCGACCCACACCCGCATATTCCTCATTCGAGCACTGGCAAGTGAGGAAGTAACAAAGTGCTGTTGTGACTTCACTTGTCAGGGGTGCGCATACCGGAACAAGCAAAATACCCGAAGCAAGCCAGGGAGGGAAATATTTGTAAGCATAAGGCACTCCGGGCTAATTCTGCAACGAAAAAAACAAGAACGAGTTTTGAAAGTTCTAGAGGCGACTGTCTGGATTTTAGGTGGGCTTTGATTGCTGACTTCACTTCTCCTTCAAGAGTCTAGTTGTACGATCATTGATGTAACTCACGGCTCAGCTTAGAGGCGATGATTAGGGCCTTTGCTACCAAACTTACTACTAAGGCATCCACCTGGGATCGAATAATGAGTGATGAGAAAAACTATTCGAGAGTTGGTGGTCAGTGGAAGAATGATGGATGCGGTCTATATCGAATACGGGCAAATTCAGAGGTGAATTTCTATTCTGGATTATTCATGAGTTCAGTGCCCACGTCCTCCACGGCTGCTTCGCGCGTATATTCCTTCCCTTGCCTTGTTTGCTGACTCAACTAGTATCCACTTGGAACGAGTCAGTCCCCAAAAACCTGTTTGTGTCGAAAGAGCTGTCCATTATTGAAGATACATTCGACTTCGGTCCCCCGATAGAATAAATGGGTCGGCCCGAAATCCAAACCGCCGTTCATGGAATCCCAGACTTTCTTTCCGTTGTAATTTAGCCACGAGTGCGTGTGTGGTTCGCTAGGACAGAAAGCGACTTTTTCGCGTTTCACAGCGCGAAAAAGTCGCTTTCATTCTCAGTGAGGCCGATGTCATAGTTTGCGAATCGAGCGTTGCGCCAGCGAATCGAACTTTGCGCCAGCGAGTCGAACGATGTACCAGCGAGTCGAACTAGGTACCAGCGACTCAATAGTGGCGGGACCCAACGTTTAAAGGAAGCCCGCCACTTTCAAACAGTGTCACGTGACAGTGGACGCTGTTTGAAAGTGGCGGGACTTTGCAGTGGACACTGTTTGAAAGTGGCGGGCTTCCTTTAAACGTTGGGTCCCGCCACTATTGAGTCGCTGGTACCTAGTTCGACTCGCTGGCGCAAAGTTCGATTCGCTGGCGCAACGTTCGATCGCGATTCGCTAGCGCAACGCTCGATTCGCAAACTATGACATCGGCCTGAACGTTTTTCGCTGCGAGATCCTCAGAACCAACGCTGATCATGAGTGGACCTAATGGTCCCACAGTGAAAAATGTTTCGCGCTGTGAAATGCGAAAAAGTCGTTCCCTGTTCTATGGAACCATACCCCCTCTCACCCCCCCCCCTTCTTGACCAAGTTAGCATCACAATGGGTTGTAAAAATGATGAAATTTGTAAAACAGCTAGTGAATACCTGTCCCAATTGGGAATCATTTCATGGAGGAAAACGAGATCTTCGTATAATTCTTGTTCGTAAAGTGACTGGATGTGGTCAAACAATCGCATGTAGTCTGCAAAAGCCACAGAATCATCTTTATAAATGTAAACAAAATGCGGTTCGAAAACGAGTTCAACAGGGTCCGTAGCCGCAGTATATGCAGCGTTGAAAGCAAGTCAGCACAGGAGCACTTTATGCACCAAGCCTGGGTAGCTCCATAGCCAAAAAATGAAGTGATATTCATGACCGAGGTGCTAGCTAGTCCCAGTAGGTGGAAATTTGTTTTTTTTGACTTTTTGGATCGGAGTAGCGTAGAGTGCAAACATTCACAAAATTTAAATGCAGCAGTCGCGATGGCTGAAGCGGAGACGAGTTGACATGCTATCATTGATGAGCGTGGTCATTGGTAAAATTCGGTTGAAAGGCGGTCGTTACGCCTTCCAACCACAGGTTTTCTTCCAACAATGGCGTGTTCAGCTCGTCTTCGCCTCTCAGCGATCGCAACCATTTTGTTCAACTACTGAGGTTAAAGTCTTTGGCTTAGCCAAGCAGAACGGTCGCACCATGAACACATGTCTAGTGCGGGTTAGTTTCGCTAGAGGGAACAACCTTTCCGCTTTTCGCAGCGCGACACCTTTTCGCTGCGGGAACCCCAGGTCCACTAATGATCAGAGGTGGACGGGGTTCCTGTAGCGAGAAAGCCTCGTACTGCGAAAGACGAACACCTTGCTTCCAGCGACCCACACCCGCCTATTCCTCATTCGAGCACTAGCAAGTGAGGAGCTTATTACCGTGGCTTCACTTGTCAGGGGTGCGCATACCCGAACAAGCAAAATACCCGAAGCAAGCCAGGGAGGGAAATATTCGTAAGCGTGGGGCACTCGCGGCTAATTCTGCAACGAAAAAAAAACAAGAACGAGTTTTGAAAGTTCTAGAGGCGACTGTCTGGATTTTAGGTGGGCTTTGATTGCTGACTTCACTTCTCCTTCAAGAGTCTAGTTGTACGATCATTGATGTAACTCACGGCTCAGCTTAGAGGCGATGATTAGGGCCTTTGCTACCAAACTTACTACTAAGGCATCCACCTGGGATCGAATAATGAGTGATGAGAAAAACTATTCGAGAGTTGGTGGTCAGTGGAAGAATGATGGATGCGGTCTATATCGAATACGGGCAAATTCAGAGGTGAATTTCTATTCTGGATTATTCATGAGTTCAATGCCCACGTCCCTCTCACGGCTACTTCGTTATATTCCTTCCCTTGCCTTGTTTGCTGACTCAACTAGTATCCACTTGGAACGAGTCAGTCCCCAAAAACCTGTTTGTGTCGAAAGAGCTGTCCATTGTTGAAGATACATTCGACTTCGGTCCCCCGATAGAATAAATGGGTCGGCCCGAAATCCAAACCGCCGTTCATGGAATCCCAGACTTTCTTTCTGTTATATTCCTTCCCTTGCCTTGTTTTCTTTCCGTTGTAATTTAGCCACGAGTGCGTGGGTGTGGTTCACTAGGACAGAAAGCGACTTTTTCGCGTTTCGCAGCGCGAAACATTTTTCGCTGCGGGAACCTCGGGTCCACGATGATCAGCGGTGGACCTGAGGTTCCCGCAGCGAAAAATGTTTCGCGCTGCGAAACGCGAAAAAGTCGCTTTCCTGTCCTAGTGAACCACACCCCGAGTGCGTCAAGGAGGAAGAAGCTCCGGGGCGGATCCACTTCCATGAAATTAAAATTCCTTGGTGCTAGCGTAGTTGACCCCTCAACTACGCGAGCACCAATTCCTTTTCCACACGAGGCTAACGGTCCAATTGTTTGCACAAAATGTCCAGCACTAGAAATCAAAACAAAATATTTCGGGTAAACAATTCGGGTGGGACACACTTATTCTACGCCTAAAGAAGGCGGCGGTGCAGCCACACCGCAAACACAATATGACACGCTTTCATATTCAGTTCTGTGCTGCATTTCTCCATTCCACTGCTTATAGAGGTTGATTTGCACACCACTTCCTCCATTACTATTGTCTATTAGTAATTAATTTGCTTATGCTGCTCTGTGAGCTTCACTTGAATATTGAGGACTGTATGTTTTTGAAGCTTTGGACTTGACTCAGATTTGGTTCCGTACCGTTAAGTGCCAAGCATCTCGGACCCCATCAAAACATCCATGTCCTTTAGGTCATTATCGAACGTTCGTCTCCACGTGTTTCTGGCGAGGCCTTTTGCCCTTTTGGCTGTTGTAGGAAGCCAGTACACGGGTGTGGTTCACTAGGAGAGAAAGCGACTTTTTCATGTTTCGCGCGCGGTATTTTTCTGGGAGCTTCAGGTCCTCTCATGATCAGCGGTGAACCTGAGTCCGTAGCAAAGAGCGTTCCGCGCTGCGATACGCGAAAAGTCACTCTCTGTTCTTGTGTACCGCAATCGCCAGTGCATGGCCTTTGTAGAGCATATGCAGGATATGTCCAGCCAGTGAGCCTACACTTTGCCACAAACTGTAGAGGCTGTATACCTGAGCGTAACAGGATTTCTGATTGGTGATACCGTATTTTCATAATACAGCGAGGGCACCGTTGGAAAAGCATTTATTTCCGCGGAGAGGCTGTTGCGGATGACTAGCTTGCGGTGGTTCAGTGGATTTTGCAGTGAGGATGAATATGTGCACAGAGAGAAGAAGTGAAACGCCCTCGCTATTTCGCCGTAGAAGAGGTTATATAGTTGTGACTGTTTCTGCTTGTACAGTATTAGCCCGCCCGTAAGATGTGAGGTCGTGAGGGAATCATCGACAGCGATGAGCAGGCGATGATGCGCCGGCGAGGCGGCAAAATGAACAGTGTATGGGACAGTTCGACCGATATGGAATATGTATGTTTTTTGTTGTTGAGCGGTTTATGGGAGGTTGAAAGTATCGATAGACGACGTTGTTGAGACGCTGAAACTTGGCGGCGTGAAGACTACGTGATTACTGGTGGCGATGGATAGGGGAAGCGTTGTTGACGGCGATGGTGGTGTCGTTACAGGCTGTGCAGGAGCCATTGTAGCTGTAGAAGGGATCGGTCAAGTTGATGAATTAAGAAGCTCAAGCAAACAAAATGTTGCAAGCTTAAACTTCGACTTTCGTCCACGTAGGTTGTGGTGTACCCTGCTTAGAACGATGCTACCAAATATACGCTCTCAAAGGAAGTGGTCACGATAATTCTCATAGGGACGATAAGGAAAGCTGTGTATTGGAGTGGATAGGGGTCCTGCCCAATGTTAGAACACGTGAAGTTTCAGTGGCAGTGGAAATCCACTTCCGGTTAGCAAAACCAAGACTTATCGATGTGGAAAGGGGTGCGATAAGAGCGTGCTAGATATGATACCGTTATCGTTATCGTCCCGTTTTCATTCTGGAGTGCACCTCTTATCAAGCAGCCGCACCTTCTTATCTCATCGTATCATATCTTCCATGGGCTTACACTCGTCCAACAATTACTGCCTCACACCTTATCGATTGATAACGCGAGGGTAGCAAATCCAGCGTGGAAGCCAGCGTGATCGCTTCCTTTAAGTGAGCTATTTTGAAATGTCGCTTTCGACCAATAATTCTTTTCATTATCAGAACAACAACAGAGCATATCGACCGCAAAGCATAGCCACCCTGTCTATGGCTTTTCTCCTTTTCTTACGCAAAGCAGAATGCTTCCCTCGAAGAAGTGTTTAGGCTTCGACTCGAAGGAGTGAAACTCAAATTTCGACGTATCCGTGGTCATTGCGCAACCTTGCTACTAAGGAGTGTTACATTGACTTGAGTCAGCGATTTTTGGACAACGGAAGATCTGAACATTATGGCGCTCGAGGCAGAGCGTTCCAGCCCGACTCCTCAATTTCTTGTTGCGTGATTTTCGCGACAGTAATCTTACATTATAGTGATATGGTTTCACATTAGCTGAATTTATGACGACGTATCATTTCATCCATGCAGGTGCTGGGGTAGAACTCAGCTGTTACTGTTCGACTTACAATCAGCACCCCATAGTTAACTAGTCCTAATTGATTCACCGCACGATGAGAGGACTTTTCGATGTTTCGGTTTCGCAATCACGGCGTTGTTTCCACTTTGTTATTAGAGAACATCATCTTGTGAAATGCGCTCACATCGAAGTCACAAACCTTCTTCCTCTTCGGAGTTATGGAAAAGTTTCAGTATTGGCAAGCCAGTACTGCTTGCTCGCGTCGCTCAGGATAGGCCGAACCCATTTTCTGTGAAGAAAATCTTTATGTCGTACATAGAAGTTTTAAGTTCCACTGTTGATGCAGTCGAAGCTTCATGCAAGTTCTTTGTGAAGATTCTCCAGTGACAGCGACTGAAACCTGTTGTCAAGCTCAGCGCCCTTTAACTATTCTGAAGCATCCTTATTGGCAGTACACTGTCCATAGACCATTTAGGGGGGTTACGGTAACAAGTTCACAGCCCACAAAATTTTTCACTCTAATCGCTACGAGTTTTCAATGTAAGTGTTTTGTATTATATGGTTACCTGAAAGCTTCCTCTTCAATTCTGCCCTATAGGCTGGGTTAATTTTAGAATGGCCAGGGCTTCAGCTCATTCGTGAAACGATCATCTGTTTTCACCGCCAAGGTGTTCGATTGTGTGCATAGCAAAGCGGCTTGGAGTCGCCAGGAAAGCTCGTATCGACCATTATTGCAAGGTTCCAAGGAGTTGGGAACCACTAGCGGTCGACTTGGACGCGGAAGGAAAACTACTGTTTTTACCAAGGATAACATTGCTAAGGTACGCTGGAAGTTGCGCTGGAACTCGGCGCGTTAATTTCGCCGTTTGTCTTCAGAAATAGGAATCAAGCGTGGCTCTTTGCGAAACATAGTCACCCAACTAGCCTACAAACGCCTACAAACGTAGGAAGGTTCATTTTCTGACCGACGCGGCCAAGCTGAAAGGAAAGGAGCGGTGCAAGAGATTGGTGCCTCAATTCCACAATGGTCGTCACACGACGATTCTTTTCATTGACGGAAAGTGTTTACAGTTGAACCCATCTTGAATAAACAAGGCGACAGAATCTACGCAACTGCCAGACCAACGTCAGTCATACAAAAGACATCAAATCCAAAATCAGTGATGGTTTTTGCTGGCATCACATCGGAGTACAAGACGCCTTTAATCTTTGTTCCTCAAGATATACAATTAGACAGCATGGAATACCTCGAGCTCCTTCGAACCATTGATGCCTTGGGCTAAAGAGACCTTCGGAAGTAAGCACTGGACATTCCGGCAGGACGGTGCGCCTGCGCACGAGGTGGTTCAAAAGTGGTGTCGACAAAATTTCCCGGATTTAATCTCATCCGAGGAGTGACCGCCTAGTTCTTCCACTGGACCCTTTGGATTACTCAGTATGGAGCATGCTAGAGATCAAGGCCTGCTCCTCACACCATCGAAATGTCGACGAGCTAAAGGAGTCACTTCAAAAAGCCTGGGATAGCCTCGACGCAGACTATCTACGCAACGCGGTCGATGCCTTCCCAAGAAGACTTCGCTCCTGCATTGACGCAGAGGGCGGCCATTTTGAAGAGTGAAGCGGTTTTCTCTTTGTAATCTTTCCATGAATAAATATGCGTTGTCCATTAGTGCCGTTGAAGCTTTATTGGTTTTCTATGACCAACCTATCTTGTTACTATTTTTTGCCCCTCCCCCACTTGTGCAGTCAGCCGGAAGATTGGTCCACAATGTCAAGCGGAAGATTTGTCCCTCAGAATATTTCAACGCTGCCTCTTCTCTATGACGTGGAGTAATCGGACACCTTGTGAGGTGAGAAAAAATTGTGACCAAGGATGAATGAAGAGGCACATTAAATACGAAATGTTTTCAAGTGTTACGGTTTTTGGTGGTGAACTCGGAAGCCATTTTCTCTTGCGAAACTGTATGTCACTGCATCAGTGAAAGACCTAACTGTGAGTTTGTAAATGAGTCTATAAGCAGATCATACTTGTAAGGCATTTATTTTACGTGATGTGTTCGTGAAAAAACATTTCCGCCTGTGACTCTTGAATTGTTCTTAGTATGTAAACTACCTGTGTTATGAAACTGCAAATATTGATTCAGTCACGCCAAGTCACGCCAAAATGAAACATCTCCGAAACAATACTGTCGCCATGGAACTAAGCTAGCCTGATAATGCTGTACGGATGGATGTAAGCTGTTACATTGGCCCAGGGCTCCGACATAAAGCGAAATCAATCTCTTACAAAACATTGTGCGTGCGGCTATGATCCTTCAAAAGAAGCGATTACGATAAGGAATTTTCGCATCGGGGGAGAACCTGCGCCACACGGAGCAATTACTTGGCTGTGTGGCGCTTCCACGGCGAAAGGTGCTGTGGTTGCTGAGCAGGACCTCCGCAGCACTCCGCCTCCAGCAGCGTTACGCCCACTTGTTTGATGATGACCTGGATGGACTGCTGTTGGCTTTTCATTTTGGGAGATCGTTTCCCTTTTATCGGCTGTATCTTCCAACTTGCCCATGTATTGCCTTATCAATCAAACACTATGCTTGTTGGCATGATGGCGGCTATCGGGGTTAACACGTCCGAACAAGCGTTATTCTTCACCGTCGCTCATCCATTGTCGAAAGTGGAAGGGCAATCAAAGTTCGCCAGTGGCAGTTCCTTTGAAGTTCTGCGAGATCATTCTTCTCAACCTGCTCATTGGCGGTACCTACGAATACATGTTGTTGTTGAACCCTAGCACGCGCTCATTCGCCTTCCGATACCTGAATACCTGATATTTTAAACAGAACTTTTATTGATAATTACGTCGAAAAAGTTAAATTGAACACATGCACAGTATTAAGAAGTTCTTTTTCACAAAATTTCTTGCTCATTCATCCAAGTTACAATTGTCCTGCAGATTTGTGCCACACTCTTGTTACGTCGTCTCTTATATCCTGGACAATTCGGAGTGCAGCGGTGTTTCGGTATGGCCAGTACGATGGGACTTTGGCAGAATTCACACTCCCTTTTCATTAATCTACCACTGCTTGAAAGAGGCCACGACGTCATCTGGATGGATCTCACTTTTGCAGTATCTGCAGATTTTTTTTCCTTCTCAACGTTTCTCTTTCTTCTGATTCTTGCATTGCAGTACATGTATATTTCTTCTTTCATCATTTTTTCATCTTTTTTTCTCCCGATTCCTTTTTCTTCTGTGCCACGTCTCTTGTTACGTCGTCGCTTATATCCTGGACAATTCGGAGTGCAGCGGTGTTTTGGTATGGCCAGTACGATGGGACTTTGGCAGAATTCACACTCCCTTTTTCATTAATCTACCACTGCTTGAGAAGGCCACGACGTCATCTGGATGGATCTCACTTTTGCAGTATCTGCAGATTTTTTTTCCTTCTCAACGTTTCTCTTTCTTCTGATTCTTGCATTGCAGTACATGTATATTTCTTCTTTCATCATTTTTTCATCATTTTTTCTCCCGATTCCTTTTTCTTCTGTGCCACGTCTCTTGTTACGTCGTCGCTTATATCCTGGACAATTCGGAGTGCAGCGGTGTTTTGGTATGGCCAGTACGATGGGACTTTGGCAGAATTCACACTCCCTTTTTCATTAATCTACCACTGCTTGAGAAGGCCACGACGTCATTTGGATGGATCTCACTTTTGCAGTATCTGCAGATTTTTTTTCCTTCTCAACGTTTCTCTTTCTTCTGATTCTTGCATTGCAGTACATGCTTATTTCTTCTTTCATCATTTTTTCATCTTTTTTCTCCCGATTCCTTTTTCTTCTGGGTTCTTGACCCTCTAAAGCTTCACTGACTGTACAGCGACTCGCTCTGATGCCATCTGCTCTGATGCCGTCTTTTTCTTTATTAACTTCTCTTATCGTCTTCAACTCGGCTTTGAGCTCCTCCATCTCGCCAGCTGCTTCTTCGAGGCGTTCTTTCAGATAGCGTGACTCCTTTTCCGCCTCTTTATTGCGATTTGATACATGTTGTTAAAATTCTTGATAAAACCTGAGCCGTCCAGTTTCGGTATCGTTGGTGACGTCGGAGTCGGTCGGTCCACCTCGCAGTAGGGTACCTATTTCCTCCTGCGCTTTATGAAGTCTATGATAGAGCGTCTCTATTTCCTCGGTCATTTCCTCGATCTCGGAGTGTTGGTGTTCCATTATATCAATTACTGGCTATGGTATAATTCTCTGGGATGAGACCACGTTGTCCAAGAATTCCTTGCAATGCAGTAGATAGTTTGCTACCGGTGTTGTCGCCACTGACCGAAAGCAACAGAAACAAATGGTTTTATTAGGAACCGAAACAACAAAACAAAAAAACGGGTTTATCAACAGCGAAGCGAGTACGACTTCACACAAAAAAAACAACAATCAATGAATAGGAGACAAGGCTCCAATGGAGAAGAGAACTAGATGATGGGGGGAAAACGGGAGCGCGGGGGGAAGTTCCCAGCTAGAGCACCTCAAGAATAAGAACCACAATAAGAACGCCCAATCTTTCCCCGGGTTTATATTTGGCCGCGCTGGTCGATGGCACATGAATGAACAGGTCCAACTGATAACATGTAACAGCAACATTTAGCCTTAGCATTCAGTTATGAGCGAACAGGTCAAAAGTAGTGGTAACGTAACATCTCCCCCGTCGGGTGAAGCGGCGTCCTCGCCGCTTTGCAGCTTGACTGGACTCAGTGGGATCCTCTTCCACGTCGAAATTGGTGTCCTCTGCTTGGGAAGGTGAACGTCGCTGGTGTCCTCGTATATGGTTGTGCGGTTCCGGGACGGTACTGGTTGAAATTCCTGAATGCACGATGATGGTATGCTTCGTTTTTGCGTTTCTCTTTCTTTTCCTCGAAGTATCTGCGCACCCGTTCAGCTCTTGCTGATCTCATCGTTTTTTCAACTAACGTGGGAAGTCGCTCTTCTGATTTTATGTATTCTATCATGGCCTCCAAGTACTCGGACATTGTTTCAGTTGAGCATGTCTCGAAGCTGCCTCTCCTTGGGTGAGCTGCGGGTCCGTGTGATGGTTCATTGCCGCTCTCAATCAACGGGATCAGGCTTATGATGTTACGTGCCATTAAGGCAGCTGATTTCTTGCGAGATTCACGGCCTGATTTATTTCAATTCTACTTTGAGCGTAAGCCAGCATCTCCACGTGGTGGCGCCAGGACGATAACTCTGGTTCCATTGCGAGCTGCTGTGGCTAAAGCTGAGGCGAATCTACACCACTCTTTCTTTGGCGGAGTGACATCCAGCGTTGGCCCCACTACAATACAAGCATTGATCGACACTGTTTCTAAACATGTACTGACTTTATTGAACTTGTAGTACACTTTCCTTTCGACGTTGCGCTGCGGCTTGAATGCTGAGTTCACTTGTCTGAATCCATCCGGTAACAGCAATAATGTCGTATGTTGTCGTTGAGTAGTGTTCGCGATTTGCTAGTGCGGTTTGACTTTCCTAAGATGATCAGCTACAAGTACCTCAAACGAGATTTATCCAAAATCAGACAACACAAAGAAAACAAGAAACTTTTACAATACAAAGAACACCTGAAAACAACTGAGATATCACTATGGAGCAGTAGATTTCACCTTGGCCTGTTGAGGTAGGATCCAGCGTACGGGTCGGCGGTAGTGTCGATCTGAGTACTTGGCCGCGGGCGACGATTCCGGGGTCGTCCAATAAGCGAACTGAACCCTACTTCCAAGTGGGCCTCTGGCTGCAACATTCAGATAAGATATAATATGATATGATAAGACATAAGAGAGCTGCTATCGCTTTACATGTTATCGCTTGTTACATGATTAGCTCGATGATAGCGGCGTTCTTTATCATATCTACAACCCCCGGGCTATCTAGCGAGTGGTCCCTTCACTCGCATTTACAATAAGAACTCACGTGTATCGTAGTGATGATCGGGATGTCTCACGAAACGTCCTCGTTTCGGCCTCATTCCACCGTATACTTGTTTTTCAGAGTCGTTAATGCTCCTTTTTCGGCTGCTCTTTTTATCCTCTGCCTCGACTTGGGGTTCTGGCCACGAAGGCACCCAATACTTACGCACTTTTTCATAGAAAATGCGTGCTTTGAAACGCCCGACCATATCGTGGTTGTCATATGGGTCACTACCCAAACATCGTATTGGGTTATCCCATTCTTCAGCCGGAGCATCGTCTCCAAACCATTTGACCTTCTAGGAATTGAGCTACGGAGCGTAGGATAGCTGACACATTCGCTGCCGTCTGGCCCCATAGACGGATATTCGACTCAGTGTTTTGCTCGCGTGGAGCCATGCCCATTGCAAGGCTTACGTCCAGAGATCTTATTCTTTCCAACCATGGTCGTAGTAGGTATAGTGCAGTGTCTCTGTCCGAGAATTCTTTTCCGACCACCACTAATACATCACTTTTGTCATCCGGAGGTGGCATGGAGTTTTTACCGTAAACCACGCCTTTTATATCCACAGGCAACCATTTTAGGATATTCTCTAGACTTTTAGGCACGAAAATCGTTTGCAAACGTCTGGGTTTCTCCCAAGGACCTTCCCAGTTCCTTTCGCGAATGAGATTCATGGCACGTTGGAATGTTGAGCTGATTCTTTTGCTCGATGAACCCATACGAACATGCTCATGGTATATATCCGATGGTTCCAACTTTTCTTCACTGAGCTGGAAATGAAGACAATTCTCTCTATAATACAGCAGAGCTATCGCTAGCGCTTCTGCTGAAAAGTCGCTTGTTCTTTTTGCCATCTGAACGAGCTGACCCCAGAGGGATGGGCTTGGTTGGCCCGGGCGACTCACGACCCAGGATTTGATCCCCGGACCGCTCGCGTGGTAAGCGTGCCACTTGCCACTACACCACTTCCGCTTAACATTGGTAGAAACAACAAATAAATAAAAGCCATCAGTTCAGCAGACATACGTTCAGAAAGAAACAATTTTAGACTTAAAATAATTGATCTCCTATATAATTTTAGTTTTCCTTGCACATGCGTTCAGTAAGAATCAATTTTAGACTTAAAATAATGGTTCTCCTATATCAGTTTAATTTTCCTTGCCCAACCGCATTGTCGCAAAAATCTCTTTATTTGTGTATTTGGTTGTTCAAATAAAAGGAAGGCATTTTTGTGTCCGAACTGAAAATACTCGAGCTCCACTGCATGCCCATATACTATTCGAAAAATCGAGTGCTGTTCAAAAGACTGGTATTCGCATCGCATTCCACTATTATTTTGGAATCCAGTCATCATCAGTAGTGTGTTTTATAACTCCAACCAAGAATTTCCCAAAATCTCACAAATTTAGATGTTTTAGAAAAAGTCTCTAATGTGGCAGTGTGTCAAATACAAATACGAAATTCGCCTATAAACATCAACTTCCAACTTGAGATCCCAGGAATTTTTTCTAATAATTTTTGTTCAAAAGGCCACGCCACGTCCCAAAATTATAACTCCACCTCATGTTTTTCTATTATTTTTCACTTCCGTTTCGCCAAACTTTTTTATTGTGCTAACATCCTACTTCTCAAGGGGACAGTATGATAGAAAATGCTGTCTGACTTTTTAAAAGGTCAGGTCGTCGCAAAAACTACTAATTAGGCAATCGCACAAGATTTTGACCAAATTCACGAGGAGCTCGAGAATTTTTCAGGGATTTTACATGATATGGAGTTGAGAAGAGCTCCAAAGGATCTCCCCTTGCTTTTCGGTAGAAACAAAGGCCGTGTCACAGAAGAAACATCCTTTTTTATGAAGCCGTGCTCTGCCATCAAATCTTCTTCGGAACTTAATGGCTCAACGGAACAATGTTTTTTGCTTGCGAATAAGTCCCAAGTTGATTCTTGAGTGGAAAACGTGAAAGGCATCATCTGTGGCAGAAAACCATGGCGATGCGAATACCAGTCTTTTGAACAGCACTCGATTTTTCGAATAGTATATGGGCATGCAGTGGAGCTCGAGTATTTTCAGTTCGGACACAAAAATGCCTTCCTTTTATTTGAACAACCAAATACACAAATAAAGAGATTTTTGCGACAATGCGGTTGGGCAAGGAAAATTAAACTGATATAGGAGAACCATTATTTTAAGTCTAAAATTGTTTCTTTCTGAACGTATGTCTGCTGAACTGATGGCTTTTATTTATTTGTTGTTTCTACCAATGTTAAGCGGAAGTGGTGTAGTGGCAAGTGGCACGCTTACCACGCGAGCGGTCCGGGGATCAAATCCTGGGTCGTGAGTCGCCCGGGCCAACCAAGCCTTCCATCCCTCCGGGGTCGGTTAATTGGTACCAGACTTGTCTGGGAGGATAAAAAAACACTGACTTGTACATCGGCTGGCCCCCGCAAGTCATTGTATAGGCCACATCGCATTCAAACGCCACTACGAATGTACAAATGGAAGTAGAATGCGTGCCGCATCCCAAAAAGGGATTGATCAACGGCAAATGCTTTATCCGTTGTTCTACTAATGCTTCCGTAGGCAAAAAAGACTTCTGTTGTGTATCTTGGGTGATAATATAGGAAATGAAACGAAGAAAACATGCGCGACCAGTAATGTTTGGCGACTCAGAAGTATAGTAGCTGTTGTATTAGAAAGATCAACATTTTCCTCACAATATCCTTTCCATTGATTCGTTACTCTAGGACGTGTTATAATAGTTTAAGAACTTTAGTGGAAATGTATTCGAAGCATAACTTGTGGTACAGGTCATATCCTCGCTTTGCAGTATGGTTTCTGTTAGCGATTTTGTTGCCATCTTTCATTGTTGTGCTCTTAAATCTGTCGAAGTGATCGTCGAATCAGCTCTGAGGAAGCATACGATCCAAATCTAGCCGTTTGATTAGCCGGTGTTACGCATTCGATATGGCGACCCCCGCACTCGATGGATATCACGTAGATAAGCTCTTCACAGTATACGTTTTGCTGAGTTCCGCCAAGTGTATTGTGAAGTTGTTTACCCATGCGTTTTCTAACAAGTACGGAGGCCGACACGTGAAATCCCTAGACCCGGCCAATTGACAGCTAGACAGGGATTGTAGTATCCATTGCAAATTCATTGGGGCAGCCCTCGAAAATATAGCGTACATTTGTGCCTCCACTGTTTCTACGTGGATGGATACAGGCCGTAAACCGTTTTTATAAATCGCTACGGGAGTTCGAGAACGATGCATTCTCTCACT
The DNA here is from genome assembly GCA_036418205.1 of Ostertagia ostertagi. NCBI lineage: Eukaryota > Metazoa > Nematoda > Chromadorea > Rhabditida > Trichostrongylidae > Ostertagia > Ostertagia ostertagi. Next base: position 12,822 of record MU868510.1, on the reverse strand, counting down.
GACTCAGTGAAACATCGACCTTATCTCAATCATGAGAAATGCGTTGGTGAGTAACAGCTGGCATCAGCTTCGATCAAGGGAGGGGGCTCACAGATTTTTACTGAGCGTTGCTCAGTAAAAATAACGATAACGATAACGGATAAGGTTGCTCTTCGAAGTGGAGGTTAGTGTAGATTGACACACGTTACAACTAGCCGCAATAGTGAAGCAAGAATGATTGGATTGCGGCATCTGCACTAGCAAGTCGAAATTCACAAATATCCCCTTGCTAATGCTTTATGATGCTCGAGTGCAATTCGTTGTGTGAGGAAAGTAGCTAAGTTAGCAAAAACATGGCAAAGTCTGGGAAGGCACCTTACTGACCTTTATCTGCTTTCGAATCTGGCGCGGCGTCATGGTACAGAAAACTGTTATGTACAGCCCACATCTCGCTGTCTGAATAGGCGGGTCCACAGACATGACACACACTTGATGGAGGTCGCGTTTCCAACATACGTCGCTAGATCAACATCGCATGATGAAAGCAGCTTATCCACGGGGCTTTTATCATGTGCCGACCGCTTTGGCATGTCTGTAGAGCCGCATACTCAAACGGCAAGATATGGGGCTGTTCCATACCCTCCCGCTGAACTAAGGGAACGAAAAATCGCTTCAAATTTTCTTTGTTTTTCCAACAAAAATCGCCCTGAGAAATTGCATATTTGCTATGTATATCTAATCCATATCTCGAAGTCAGATTAGGCGTGTCTATGGGTTTGACGTGGCGGCCGCCGCACTTGATGGAAGTTGCGCGGATAAGCTGCTTCCAGCATGCTTGCTGATATCCAACGGAGTATGTTAGAAACAGCCTATCCACACGGCTTTTATCAAGTGCGGCAACGGCCACGTCAAATCCATAGCCACGCCTAATCTGACTTCGAGATGTCGACTTCGCCCGGTATCGTGCATAGTATCGTGCATATGCGTATAATTATTACACATAGCTCTGTAAACACTCGGCCATTCTCCTGAATTTTGATAATTTAGCGGTGAATAGGGTTATGGTGTTAGCCTCACAATTAAATTGCAACATTATCATAAGTGAGCATCTAATGCTGATCCTTCATTCACAGTGTTCGCAAATCCTAAGCTTTGGCGGTCATTAAATGAGTTCTGGTCTTCTTGGTATTAGATCAAGAATGGAATGTACCATTCGCCAAGAGTCTGCTCAAGCCAAGCTGATTATATCGATAGAATGTCCACGACCCACCCCTAATAACACTTATGAAAAGAGCCCCATAGTGCCAACGTGAACTGCGCAATGGAATTGCCGACTTCTGCCTTCTAAGACTCCTTATCAGCCCCTATCAGTTGCTATCATTTTTGTCGCCCACCTACAATGTCCAGGTACCACCCCATATAACACTTGTAATTATGAACGCTCAAGTGTCAATGTCAGCTGCTCAACGGAATGGGGACTTGTGAGTTCAAGGCGCCCTGACAGCCCTTATTAGTTTCTATCATCCTATTTCACCCACAGTGTCCCGGTACCACCTCACATAACACTTGTAAGTATGAACGCGAACGCTAGAGTCAAATTTAATGAAAAGAAAAAATCGAGAAGGATTGGGAGAAAAACTAAAACCGCGCGCATCAAATGGTGGGCTTTAGTGGAGGTAGTGAAAATATTCAGAAAAAAATTCAATTGGGTTTGAAAGTAAAAGGAAACAAAGGAAAGTCACTGACGAATACACGGGTGTGGTCCACTAGGACAGAAAGCGACTTTTTCGCGTTTCGCAGCGCGAAACATTTTTCGCTGCGGGAACCTCGGGTCCACTGATTATTCGCTGCGGGAACCTCGGTCCACTGATGATCAGAGATGACCTGAGGTTCCCGCAGCGAAACTTTCTGTCTTAGTGAACCACACCCCGAATACACAGGCGCGGGAAGCAGTAAATGCCTAAAACCTCGCTCGAATTTGTCGCGCGGTTTCCCGCACGCGGCAAGCCGCGTGTACGACGTCGCGCGGTGACTGCCCACAGGCCTAATCCTTAGCTCTTGCTTTACAGCCAAACCCCCGAAATGAATTCGATCCTACTGAATGGTTGTTCTTATACTGGTAGGAAAGTGGTATCACAATCACGATATCTTTCGCCTCTAGTCGACCATTTTGCGGACGGACAGACAGACGTGCAAACACACACAAACAAACCGACACACCAAACTTCTGGTTTATATAATGAAGTGATGTAAAAGCAAGAAAGTACGGGAATTAAGGGAAGAGTACCTTTGAAAACAAATAAATTTAAAGCACTTTTCCTCCCCTAGCTTGGGGGAAGAATAGGATACGGCCCATAGACTGTGCACAGCGCTTCTAATTGAGATGTAGGTGACATGAAAGTCAAGTCATTTTGTCAGTCAGTATTATCGTAAAAACATATTGCAAGGGTTATTGCATCTTTTCTCAACATTATCTTGCTGTCATTTTGGCTTGATCGGCACTATGTACTCTTATCGGTACTATGTACTCCTTAAGCTCCTTTCTGAATTTGTGTACAGAGTGAATTGGTTTCAGGAGCCCGTATTATGGGCTACAAAGTTACATGGAAACCAGTCAATGAATCCTGGACAACCGCTGAACTTATAAAACATTTGGAGTTTGCTTTATCTCTTTGCTCCTCTACTGATGTAATTTTGGCTGCCTCTGAAGGTCGTGATAAATTACTCCCATTCACTGAAGTAAGTTTCCTGCCTAGTTCGAATTATATCGCTAACAACAAGCTTTACATTTTAGTACTCGGTTCTTCAATGCGACAATTGTGGTGCCGTATGCAGCGAAGCTGACCAGTTTCTTGTACATACTCTCAAATGTAGATTCGATGAAGCACATCTCATGCTCTATAGGAGATTGGGAATGATCCCCAGAACCGTTCAACGAATTTTGGACCGCAAGTGGGAAAGAAGTTCGTCAATGGTCGGAAGGTGATTGATTATCTATTCATTCTGAGCGTTTCCATTATTTATGTGATAAATTTGTCCCCGGAGACAGATTTTATGAAACCAGTAGTAGAAACAAAACGTACATTGAGTTGCAGACGAGATAAATGATAATTAGGAAGTTGGGCCGTAGCCATGCTTAAGGGATGAATTCACGTTAATAATCTATACTGACGTTAATCTTTACGTGACGAGTGATTAGATGACAGAGAGAGCGTAGTTGAAGAGGGCACAGCGATGAAGCGCATCAGTGCGCAAATCAAAGAGCGAGGAACTTCTTCATTCCTGCTCCACTGTCCCCTTCTGCCCTTATTTCCAATGAGCAAACTTTTCATCGTAAATGCTGTGGAAATTGACTTTGTGTCTGGAGCACATACTGAATGGAAACAAATTGCAGGCGAGAAGAACGTTTCGGAAGCAAAGAAGCGCTAGATAGAGGTAGGCATAAGGCTTTCATACTTCGCGCCGGTGCGGTCGGTGCGTCGGTGCCGACGGCGCCGACCGCACCGACAGTGTGAAGAGCGTCAATACGCGCTCTGGCGCATGACGCGTACGTTGGGCGCAGATGGCGCGCTCCGATCGATAATCTTGGTTTTGGTGTATTTCTTGTCTTTTTCGATGTTTTTTTGCGCCGTGTTGCTTTTATTCGTGTGTTTTCTGTTCATACTTATTCTTTTATGTCTTGATTCATACTTTTCAGTTGTTCCGCGGACGAGCGACTTCGTAGAACCCCGTCGTACTACCCCGTGAAAGTGGCTATACCGGGTGAGTTCATCATAAGCAATTTTGTTTATTCGAGTGGACTCTATAATTTTAGAAGTTGCTTTTTCTTCGATACGATTTCCTGCTGGTGTGCGAAAGGCCGCCGGATCTTGGTAATTTAATTATTCGCACACCAGCAGGAAATCGTATCGAAGAGAAAGCAACTACTGGAAACATACAGTTCACTCGAATAAATAAAAATTGCGGCACTATTCAACTATTACAACCCCAAAATCTCAAAATTTTATTTTTCGTCGAAACTTTGCCTATAGGGGTAATTCGATGCCCTGATTACGAAAATGACATTCATTTTTGGCGCCATCTGGCGCCAGTTGGCGCCACCTTGTCACGACTGTTTTCACCAAATTCGTGTAAACTTCTGGGTAGGGGTTATTTGGTGTCCTGATTACGAATATGACATTCATTCTTGGCGCTAGCGCTTTACTCTCTTCGTCTGCGCCCTCCTAGTGACTAGATCGCGATCAGGACTAAGCTTTTGGGGGAGAGGAAGATATCAGTGAGTGAGCCCCCTACCCTGTGATCTCACACGCTCCATCTTCGTCACACGGTGCCTGATTCACTCATTCCGAGTCTCCCTATCCCCTAAGCTTAGTCCCAAGGCGCTATGTATAGGTGAGAGAGCCCAGAAAAGCGGGAAGTATGCGGTAAACAGCGCTAATGTCAAAAACGAATGTCATATTCGTAATCAGGACCCCAAATAACCCCTATACAGAAGTTTACAGCGAATTTGGTGAAAACAAGTGTGCGCCAACTGGCGCCAAATGGCGCCAAAAATGAATGTCATTTTCGTAATCAGGGCATCGAATTACCCCTATAGGCAAAGTTTCGACGAAAAATAAAATTTTGAGATTTTGGGGTTGTAATAGTTGAATAGTGCCAAAATTGCTCATGATGAACTCACCGGGTCTTGAAGCCACGTTCACACGGGGTTGTACGACGTCGCTCGTCCGCGGAACAACTGAAAAGTATTCATCAAGACATAAAAGAATAAGTATGAACAGAAAACACACGAATAAAAGGAAGACTGCGCAAAAAAACATCGAAAAAGACAAGAAATACACCAAAACCAAGATTATCGATCGGAGCGCGCCATCTGCGCCCAACGTACGCGTCATGCGCCAGAGCGCGTATTGACGCTCTTCGCACTGTCGGTGCGGTCGGCGCCGTCGGCACCGACCGCACCGGCGCGAAGTATGAAAGCAGCCTAACGTGTTGACGGCCTTGTTCCGCCTGCTGTAGGTGCAATGGCCAAACCTTGGCGGCTGTGGTCATCTTCGGCCACAATGTACAGGGTGGCGAAAAATTACCTGCGCCATAAAAGAACTTGGTCCTTTTTTTGTCCATAAAATTCAAAGGAATTAAATTTTATGAAACAGCGAACCAAAACATTCAATAATTGTAAAAAGTTCCAAAGTGGCCGCCGTTTAATATAGGCTTGAATTCTCGACATCGAGTCGAAGCTGCGAAGCTAGAGATTCCTCTGGTTTGACGTGAAAAGGCTCCCGTTTGAGTAGCTTAAAAGCCCCAAAATCACCTTCAGTTTCTTTTGCACGGCAGAAGTTCGTAACAAAAATACCTGCAAGAACCAGTTCGCTTAAAGTTTGATGATTCGGGCAGTATCAGTGCTTTGGACAAGCCTCCATTGACTTTTATCGATAAAATTATGGAAACCAATGTGAAGACCCGTTATGAGGAGGTCTTCAAGAAAACGCCGGTGCTCTGGGAGCAGTATCGCAGCAATGTTGCCTTTCTATAGGAATGGGCTCCAGCGAATGGAACAATACAATAGTCGAATTGTTCAGTACCAAAATCGGCTTTTTTACGGTGGCTTTGTGGCCTAATAACACTTCGAAATCGGACACATCACACTCTTTTTGTGATCTTATTGAAGAGCGAGTAAGGAGTCGAAACGCAGGGCGTCTAATGAAAGTCTTCGCAAAATTTGGAATTAATTAGACGTTGACACCTCTGCCGCTCCATCGACTCAATGAAAAAACGAATTGAGGGCTGTATCAGAACTGATGGCAGCCACTCGAAACTTATTTTTAGTCATTTGAATGTTTTGGTTTGCTGTTTCATACATTTGATTTCGAATTCTTATGGACAAAAAACGAATTTATTTATTTTTCATGGTGCATGTAATTTTTCGCCGCCCTGCATACGGTGTAGAGAGTAGTGGCGCCTCCACTGTAATAGATACCAACATACTTAATGTATTTCACGAGAACTCAAATGCCAATGTGAACATTAGCGTTCGCTCGGCGGCTTTGT